>JAYMSV010000335.1:0-18002 GCA_036897745.1 Erodium moschatum
TGAAACTTCCGGCGGAGACCGTCGTGGCAGTGATGACAATGCAAAGGAAGTGCACTAGACTCAGGCCTGCCATTTTTTTCTTCGTAAAATTGGTCTCTGGCTATGGAACCTTTGCATGTACAAATATTTATATAGTTGGGCACGAAGCTATTAGATACAATAAAGTTATAAATTAATCAATAATTCGTTAAACCAAATGAAATGGAAACAAAAGGAAGAAACAACATCAATTATATATTTGTGAAGTTAAAAAATAACCGTTTCGGACCATTACCAACAGTCTGATTCTTTTACCGTTGTTGTGATTGGCCATCGGCGAACCACGACCAACTTTCTGGTTCGTGGTCCACACCCGGACTCATGTTTGGTTGGTTCTGGTTCGTGGTCCGCAATTCATACACTCCACATCATGCGAATCGTGAACCACGAACCCATAAATCGTGGTCCGTAGTGCGTGACTGTAGTTCGCTCGATGTGAGTGCTCTTACAATAAAGTTATAAATTAATTTCGTTAAACCATATGAAATGGAAACAAAAGGAAGAAACAAGATCAAACGATATATTTGTAATGATTTCGTTAACATTAAGATGGGTGAGATTAGTATAACTTATTGATTAAAAGTGCAGTCTTAGCTTGATTAGGATGATAAAACAGATCAAAAGTGTTAGTCTGTGGATTTGGTGTTCGTCGTGTTCATAGACAAGAAATGTTAGTGGACAGTCTCGGTTTTGAACTGAAGATGATTGGACAACTGGAAGCTCAACTCTGAAGTGTAATCATTATCCTTATTTACTTCAAAAATGCCGGCCTTATTGTGGGACTGCCATGTAATTTAAAATTGGTTGTCATATCATAATCATGATACTTGAATAATATTGGTCGTTTTAGGGGTGTGTGGTTTTATTCGTGAACTCGACTGTCTGTTAAAATTGATCCAGTCGAAGACGACGAGTCTTGATCTTGCATTATAGATTGCTCATGAATTAAAAAATCTGGTTCAGAATATTATGGTATGGGTCGGACAGTGAATCCCACTATCTTCAACCCGTTTAGAACTTGTCCGTCTAGTAACTATATATATAGACTATAGTTAGGAACTCAAATACTATTTTGTTACTCTTATGTAAACGTTTAAGTTTAAAATCAACTTTGTAATTTTGATATACTTTCTTTTGAGGAATCTTATAGACTATGATGTCTTCTTTTTTATCATACTCCCGAGTTGATCTAGTTGACCGCTTTAGAATATAATTTTACACCAATAAGTTGGATCTAAATACTCTAACTTATGTATGAATTTGGTTGATTTAAAGATCTTTTTGCATAGTTTGCAAATTTTAAATGACGAGTCGGTTCAAACCAGAACCGACCCGCTAACTATAATATCCAAATAGTTCCAAATCCACATTCAAACATATCTGCCCACCAGACCCATGCACACCCCTGTACTGCACAGTGAAATAAAACAATTTGAAATCGTTCGAATGACATAATAACCGTGTATAGTGGACTGTACTGAAGTGACAATAATTTTCACCGAGCAACGACATCAGAAACAGTAACGAAATTCATCGAACAATTTTTTTCCTTGTACTCATGTTTCTGTGCCTCATCCCGGTTCACTGAGAATGCAGGCTTCTTAGGAGTGCTGATCATTGCAGTTTCTTTCTTGAGCATCAGAGAAACTTCCAGCATGGAAGGCCTGTCCACAGGATCTTCCTGGACACACAAAAGAGCTACTTGCATGCATCTCATGAGCTTACAAGCGGAAGAAGAGTCATCGAGGGAAGGGTCGATGAACTCCATGCCCTCACCATCTTTCCACAACTCGTATGCCTAAGAAAATCATCAAAATGCTTTACATATACACACTAATATCTGAGGGAATAATTGCAAAACTATCGACCTTCTTCAGGTTTGTGCCCTTCAAACCGTTGCTGGTTGTGACCCCGAACTGGTATTTTGTTACACCTTTTTTTTTGTCATTTTATATCAAAATATGATTTTGCCCTTAAAATTTTAAATAAGTAAAAACTCAATTTTCAAATTCTACTATCACTATCGAATTTTTTCATGGGATTGAGTCAAACACACACCTTTCAGTACATAGATGAAGGAAACTAAGGGATGAAAATTCTGTAATTTTTTGTTTTGTTTTTACTTTCTATTTTTAAAATTTCCAAGGTCAAAATCGTCATTTTTGAACAAAATATACAGGTTCAGGATCACAACCCGCAATGGTTTGAAGATAAGGGCACCAGCCTGCAAAAAGTCCATGGTACATCATTTTTATTTTGCAATTATCCCTATTTCAGATGTTATAATCGAATAAGCGGAAGATTATCGGACCAACTTACGTATTCCAGAAGGTTTAGATTTTCATTTGGGCCATAATAACAGTTGGTCCTCTTGCCACTGATTATCTGCAAAAGCAGAACTCCAAAGCTGTAAACATCATATTTCATGGAGTATATGCCTCTTCTCACATATTCGGGAGGAACATAACCACTGCCATTGAAACAAAACAACAAACTTTTAAAATATTAGGCATAGAAGAAACCGATGAAACATGGTATTTGAGACACATGGTACTTACTAAGTTCCAACAATTCGACCTATGTTGGCTTCGAGTTCATCTTTTTCAAAAAGTCTTGCTATACCGAAGTCAGATATCTTGGGGTTCATCTCATTGTCTAGTAAAATGTTACTAGCTTTCAAGTCTCTGTGGATGATTGTAACGTTGGAGTACTCTTGAAGGTACACAAGCCCTTGAGTCACCCCTTCAATGATGTGGACGCGCTTTCTCCAATCCAAGATATGCCGCCTGGTTGGACCTATAAATTCATGAGAATTTAAATTTTGATTAGCACATCATAAGAGGAGCTTTAATATATCTTGAGTTAGCAATTAGACCCATTAATCTTAATAAGGCATATTGTACATTATTTAACTACAATTGGGATAACTGCAGACCAAAGAGGTAAAAATCCAAGCTTTTTCTTGGCATGTATTCATAGATCAGCATCTTCTCTTCCTTCCCCGTGCAAAACCCATGAAGCCTGACTAGATTAACATGTTGGAGTCTTGCTGTAAGTGAAACCTCGTTTTTGAACTCCTCAAGTCCTTGGTGTGATGTTTTTGAAAGTCTCTTCACTGCTATTTCCAGCCCATTTGGCAATTTACCCTACAACATCGTGAACCATTACTCGCTAATATAATGTATATCTGTAGAAAGACAACAGCAATTCCTATGTTTTGCTAGAGAGAGACGGAGATAGATCAAAACATTCCATTGTGGTATAGATTATTGATTATTGATTACACGATGTCTAGATTATTGATTATATATCATAGATTTACTCTAAAAAACACATGCATTACACAAAAGGTTTAGATATTTTAACAGGTTTGTTACACCTAGCTACACTTAAATTTACACTTTTTTCACCTACACTTATGTTCCAAATTCATTTTGCACCTGCCCTAGGTTTCAAAAAAAATCACAGAATTGTTCTTTGACATAAAATGACAAAATAGCCCTAGATCCTAATATTAA
The DNA here is from genome assembly GCA_036897745.1 of Erodium moschatum. Lineage (NCBI taxonomy): Eukaryota > Viridiplantae > Streptophyta > Magnoliopsida > Geraniales > Geraniaceae > Erodium > Erodium moschatum. Next base: position 3,558 of record JAYMSV010000335.1, read on the forward strand.
AAAATACCCCTTTCATCTTTTAATAATTTTATATTTTAAGAAGTCTTTTTACATCTACTCAACTGTTTTCACATCTAATCAAAATCTTTTAGGTAGTTATGGAGTCCTTTTTATGATTAAGGTCAAGGGTATTGTCGTCATTTTTTTGGCAAAAAAGAGCTCTGTGAAAGAAAGAAAAAACGTGACAACCGAGGTGTAAGTTGTAACTAAGTGTGAATAACCCTATGTTAACCAAGTGTTGTAATACCTTGTAAACAGGTCCATATCCACCCTCTCCAAGCTTATTTTGACTGGAAAAGTTATCTGTGGCTGCTTTGATTTTCTGAAAGCTGAAGACTTGCAGACTGGGAGCATTACCATTCACTTTCTCAACAGCCGATGATCTAATATGCAGTTTAGATAGTACCCTTTCGAGCACATCCCGAATCCCTGAAATCAAAGAGTAAAAGGGAAAAAAAGTTTATGATCTTCATTTCGTAACTACAAAAGTTGAAACTGTCAATATATCGAGATAGGAACTGAAATGTATACTTTTTGACCGAACTAAGCAAAACACAAAAGCTCCTAGGAGCATAATAGCAGCAGCAGTAGTAAGCACAATAATAATCAATGAACGTCTCTTGTTTGATTGATCTTCCTCATCCCCCTGAGCTGCAAATGTAGTTTAGTTCATTATATCAGCTGAATGTGTCACGAAAATCTTTTAGATCAAGCTCTATCCAATTTCTCTAACACTGTAACAAGGTATCATTGATTCCTTTGTAAACAGTATACCATAACTAGCTCTATTACTTGAGTCATTAGATGTAACTTTCAGGACATAACTATCAAATGGCAAAACTGCATTAACAATTACCTACCTGCCAGAGAAAGTTCCCAGTTCTCATCATTATCTAACTGAAACACAACATAACCCAGCAGCCCTTTCTCTTTCGCGTATGAAACTTTTGTCCTAATTGCTTCCACATCATCGAAGTTGATCCAGTATGACCCAACAGTACAGTAACTCACCGCATAAGTAGCATTGTACATGGAAGTAACCCCATAACCATAACCTCGAATGAAGGATTTGATGTTCTTATACCCCATGGAACCATCTTTTGTATTGGCCGGTCCTGATGCCGGTGCCCCAACAGAATTGTTATTGGCATCATCAAGCTGCCATGCATATCCATGATAAGGCAAACCCATAAGCAGCTTGCTTGCAGATAAACCTCCACTCAGCATTTTCTTGATACTGTAATCTGTACTAACATTGCTTGACGGGTCATATAAAGCAGAATGAAAGCCAGTGAACCTCTCCTTCAAGGGCAAGTGATAGTCATATGATTTAACATGGACCCAATCCAGATTCCTTTGCATTGAGTCAAACGGATAAGTCACCGAGCCTATAGCATACAAAAATTGACACGACATTACCAAGAGCAACTGTGGCTTGCTAGAGTTTCTTGCCTCAGATTCAACGGCAACACGCCACTCATCAAAGAGGGTTCCCAAATTTGTACTGTTGGGACTTCCGCTAGGAAAAATCTTAACAAGGTCCAGCCCTTGAAACCCATAAAGCCTGGCTGTTTTCATCGAAGATTGAATGAAAGACCCTCGGGAAGAAGATTGGTTTATCATTGAATAAAAGACCGGATCATTATCTTCCCCACAGTAAATGGACAAAAGGGTAATGATTGTTGGGTTCTTGCTCTTCACAACATCAGTGAAGGTAGAGATAAGTGATTCTGTGCGAGAGTTGATTTTGATCTGGTGGGTTGAAGAATTGATAAAAGCAAAACCACATATAAGGTGGGTGAAGAGAGCAGAATTTACTTCTGAAACGGGGATCGCGCTACCCGTATACCAATAACCAGCTCTGATCCAAGATGTTGCGTCAAAACATCGAAACTTACAAGAAAGACATACAATAAAGATGGCGGCGAACATGATAGTTTTGGATGCCATAGATGGAAGATACTACACAAAGCTAGCTCCAAAATGAGGGAACATATGTTATAAAGTAATAGTAACTTCAGCTATCAAGACCAACACGTCAAATTGACAAGGATTGGCAAATACACTGTGAGCCATTCATAGAGAGATTGACTTTCTGTTTGAATCTTTCAGGGTGGATCCACACTGCATCACCTAGAAATTTACCTTTTGGCCAGATTTTCAGCATGAACATTCTAACGGTTCCGTGTAAGAAAATCAACCCAACTCAGGTCAATTGTCAAAATTTTCAAATGAGTCGTTTTCATTTTTTGTTGTCGTTATACTAAGATTAAGCATGCGAGCAAAAATATTGGAGCCATGGATTTCCCCCAAATCTCATACAAACAAAAACGATGGATCGTGAAATGAAAGTTCAAAAACTGCGAGAAGCTTACCGGAGACGAGCTGAATAGTTCATCGGAGTCGTGGACGGCTTCGGTCTTGTAATCCATGGTCCACTCACTGTCTACTGATATCATTTTCTCGGGAACCAAACACTGTCAAATCTCAACATTCTATCTCTAATTCTCTATATTTGCCGTAGCCATGTCGGGGCGGGTATGGAATGGAACGGGTTTCATGCCCCGTCCCTGCACCGTACCGAGTCGATTTGATCGGGCCAGAGATATCAGGCCCATGTTGACCCAGGCCCATTAACTACAATGGGCTGGCCCAAACGCGGAAGCTCCTAGGTGGACTATTTCTTCAGTTACCTCCTGAAGCTCAGCTTGGGTCACTTTCTCTTCCTCTCTACATTCCCTTCCATAGCTACTTACTGATACTGCGCTTTCTCTGCGATCTCGATTCGTCGCAACAATGGCCTTCTTGCTCAACAAAACCTCCATTGCTTCTCGCTTCAGATCTCAACCTCTGGTACTCTCTCTTTCACCTAGAGTAAACATGAATCTATCGATTTCCTACTCTTAATTTGTATCTGCATTGAGCTTATGCAGAACACGGAGGGTGCATTTGCTGTCCCGCGTCGTCGATTTCACGTCGAATTAGGGGCTCGTGAGAAAGCTGTTAGTGCCATTTTTATCGTTTTCGTTTTGCTTCTGTTGATTTGCTGATTGGTGTAATTTTATCGTCTCTCGTGTTATTGTATTTGTACTATCTGGTAGGTTATTGGTTGATTAGGTTTTGGTATATTGTTCTTACAGTGTATGATTGCTTATATTATAATGATCAGAATGATCAGAAGAAGTGGGATTGATCTATAAAAATTTCTAGTTCCTTTTTTGTTCCTGTTTAATTTAATCTGTAAAATAGTGTATCTGTTATGGGAGAATTCATGTTTTGGTTACCACCTAATAAGTTCATGATTTGCTTTACCTTGGATTGAAAAAAATAACCGTATTTTTTCAAAATTATGAAACTCCTTTTGTCTTCATGCTCCTTATGATGCATGCATTGCGTTTTTCTTTTGTTCTTTCTCTGAATACCAAACTATTACTTACTATATTATGTATTACCTTCTCTGCTTCTTCTACTTGTATGATAATATATGCGGTTATGTGTTCTCTCTTTGGTTGTCGGTAATTATTGTGCAAGCATGTACAGAATTATATGAACATCATGGATAAAAACCAAACAAATAGCGACTACCCCTTAATTTAGACATTGTTCTATTTTTTCTGTAAACATTACACACTATTAAGGTTCTTGTGGGTAAGAGTTTCGGATTAGTAAGAACTTCATCGCTGGAATTCAAATGGGAGGGGTCTACAGTTATGTTTTTTTTTTCTCTTTCTGTAGTGCAGTTTTAATTGTTGCATGTTATAGAACATGTTTAAACAATTTACTTTGAATGTCATGTGACATGGGAAATAGTTTATATAGAGCATGCTTTATGAATATCTTCAATAAATAGAGCTTAAAAGTTGTAGTATTGTTCTTCGTTCTTAAACTATTTTTATTGTTGATTTGAAAATATCAGATGAAATAATATAAGGATGAAGTGTAACCAGGACTACCTATTTTGCAAGTCATAATATTGTTTGTTTCAATGAAATATGTGAGATTAATCTAAGGAGCCCAACCTTGAATGAGTATCACAATCTATATATCAACAGATAGGTATTGGCATTGCACTTGAGTTTGCAATTGATCTACTTTGCTCTTTCATGTTATACAGCTTATACTGACTTGGCTATGTTGCAGCTCTTGGCAGAGGATCCATACTTGATGCGATTTAAATCAGAAAAGAAAGCTGTTAAGCAAATTAAAAGAATTGGGGATGTGCTCACATTCATTGTTTCTGCTGGTACGCTGGTCACTTTGCTATAATTGGTGATCATATATTCTGTGATAATCTTTGACTCTTCATGCAAATTTTACCAGCATGGGCTGCTTTTGCCTAACCTGCTTTTGCACGACTGAAGATATATAAGAACTATTTTACCTGCTATTTATCGACTGTTTGCTTGGAAATCTGAACATCGCTAGCACATTCATGTACATGAGACTCATAAAAGAGTGTTTGTGTTCAAACTGGATTTCACACACACGTGATTATAGTGGGATTGGAAGAAAAAAACGATCAACATCAAGAGCCCATGTTGTACCGTTTGCCACTAGTATAGTTTGTTTATATCCAATATTTAGTTTGCCTTGCATTACACATGACTTGTTTCATTAAGTTTACTTCCAAATCTTGGTACCATAATTTACTTTTATGGTGGTTGCCACAGGATGTTGCTATGAAATTTATTCCAGAATTGGCATGCGTGGAGAAACACACAAGCAGGCTGGTGGAAGGGAATAAATATAGCGCATATTTGTGTGGCGTTTTGTTTTTCCGGTCTTGCAATAACAGCACAGAAGGGTGCATTGTTTCTGCTGTTTGAATCTGTTTTAGATTTTCATGATCAATAAAATGAGTTTTCCCAAATGCCTTACTATTATTTCTGCATGAATATAGCTGAGCATTTATTTCCAAACCTTCCTCAATACATGCCTTGTGGAAAGTTCAGCAACTGTGTTAGCCTACCAACCCAACATTTAAGCTGCTACATTCCTCAAAGAAGGAATCAACGGAGGCAAATCTTATGATAAAGACGGGATCATAAGGTAACATATTATATGACATCTAGATTCCATACGCTAGTTCAATAAAATATAATCATACTAATAGGTATGCCATCTTATCTGTAGCACCTTTCATTCAGAACCAAAAATATTCAATTGCTTGTTCTTTAAATATACATGTCTGGACCTCTTAAATGTATTGATCCCTGTTTGATTGAGAAAATCTATTGCAGGTTTTGTTTTGGCTGATGATGATGAATCTATATGTCCAGGTTGTGCCATGTGACTGAAATGATAATGTGAGCAGAGTCAACTCTGCTTCAAGCCATAATGGTGTGGTATGGATTGTAAATCAACAATCGTGGTTTTCTATTTGGCTTTACATTATTGAGCTGATGATTTTGAAACTGTCGGTCAGATATAAAAGCAGTGGGGTCTGAAGAAACTTGATTGATGCAGTTAGGAGAGGCCTGGTTTCTTGACTGAAACTAGAGTCTCATAGACATGCACCAACACTTATATATTTAGTCTTAGCTTACTGTTTTAAATTTGAATTAGCGACCACGTTATGGGAAATTGGGTTTTGAGTGTAGCCTTTCTTAAGAGGATGTGAAATTAGTCTAATTTAGATGGCAAGGAAAGGTTGTTAGGTAATTGAATTGTTGGATGCTTTAGCATCTCTTTTTGGCATTGTGTATAGAAAAAAGACACGGAGGTGGCTAATATGGACCATAAGCAACCTGATGCATTAAAGCAAAGGGAGGTGGGTCAGCTTTCCTTGTCTGTACTAAAAATTGCTTGTACCCGATGGTGACCCGATCGATACCCTACCGGGTTGAATCAGGCTGAATCATTTTAAGCTTGGGGCAGATCGAAGAGAGAGATCACAAATCTCAGGTCAGGATCAGGACGATCATATATGTTTTTGGGGTGTGTAAGTAATTATAAAGTACTGGTCAAGCGGTCGTCTAAGCATTGGTTTTACAATGTTTATCTGATTTTCTCAAGTCTATGTGGAGCAAGGCGGGTGGGGCGTCTAGATGGAATTGGTCCAATTGGATGGGTAAGCGGGTCGGGTGTCAAAACGGGTTTATGAGGATAATTTTGTCTTTTGTTTTTTTATGAACATATAAATTCTAATTAATTTTACAATCTCCTGACTTTTAATTCGTTTTAATTGTGAATTCTCCAAAAAGAATCGAAGAATTTTAAAATTTTAGTTATATACAATAATTTGTTAAATAAAATGCAAATTCGATTAATTCTCACGAGTTTCCAATTAATTCTTGGAATCCCCAATCTCTTACCGATGTATAATGAATTCTGCTATCTCAGAAGAGTATCTACAACGTAGCATTCCGGATCGAACTGATTCGCGTTTTTGCAAGACGTGGGATGCGGGTCGTTCCGCGTCTCGCTCCCCACGTTCCAGGTCCCATGGCCGCCAATGGCTGTTTGACACGTGTCCATCTCGTTTCTTTTAAATACATAAAATCATATTTAACTCACAATTCGGTTCCCTATCTGGTTTGTACAACTGTGGAGCACACTTTATTTTAGAATCTGCAAACCATTATTTTACTGATGTGGCATATGAGTCCGTAATCCAAACCCTTACGTTATACATGCTCTAAGTAATTTTCTATCCTCACCTCAACCCCAAATTTTCATTATCTATCTATATTTCTCAAATAAAAAATGAGGACATAAAGTTGTACATTTTTGAATTCTTTTGGTAGAGAAAGGAATGATTGGGTTGACGGTGCATGTACCAATCTATCTGTCTCATCGTCATCATACACTATGATCACGGTCCATATCAAAACATTTTTCTGTTATAGTTTGTATGTATGCCCTTAAGGTTTGCTAAACTATTAGAATGCTGATTATTGACTATTAAAGTACTTTAAAACAATAGTTATATATTCAAACCAAATAAAAGTTGCTTTGTTAATTACTTAATCTCGAAAGCAATCTTTTTTAATGAAATTAAATGACTATAATATGGTTCTTAACCGCTCTTCATCACGTATGTGCCATTAGGACAGCAAATTAGAACATGACACGACTCCTTGTGAGGGCACTTTGGTAATCCAGTACGAGGTTAGTGCTTCCCGGCATTCACCCTCGTCCAGCTGTAAATTACAAAAATGCCCCCATTAGGACGGCTGGCGTGTCCCATTTTCATTTTCAAACTCCTGGGAAAATCATTATTATGTGTTAAAGTCTAGAACAGAAGAGCCAATAGAGAGAGGCCTACAGGAAATCAAATTCAAGGTGGTTCCTTTTCTTCTGGGTCCTGTCAAGTTCTGCTATTTGTTTCAGTTTTGCAAAGAGAGAGAGAGAGAGAGAAGGATTGGGTTTGTGGGGAAGGGTATAGGATCTGATCAGTGATGGCAACATATGGAGGAACAACCCAGAAGTGCAAGGCTTGTGAGAAGACAGTGTATCTGGTTGATCAGCTCACTGCTGACAATAAGGTCTACCACAGGGCCTGCTTCAGATGCCACCATTGCAAGGGCACTCTCAAGGTCTCTCTTCTCAAAACCCCTCTTCTGGCCCTAGCTTTCTCTTTCTCTTCTGTGCTTCAATCCTGTTCCTTTTCCTTACTTTTTTTGTTTTTTTTTGTCATTTTCTGCTTCATTTGGGGTTGTGTCTTATCTGGGTTTTGTTCCAATATTGTGATTGAGAGCTCTGTTTGGACTTTGGAGTGTGTTCTGTTTTGTTTGATGGGTAAAAGATTGATACTTGATGGTATATTCATGGAGTTTTAGCTTTATTTCAGTTTGAAAGGTGATTCCTTTTTTTGATTCTTAGCCTTACTCTGACCTGTTCACTACTTCTGCTTGATTGTGTTCTTCCCTTTGAAGAGCCCATTACTTCTGTAGTAATATAGTGATTTGGAGACAAGAACTACCCTTTACTTTGTGGGGCTTTTATTTGGATTCATTGGAATTCAAATTAGTAACATTGTTAGTAATAAACATGAATCTTAAGTCTACCTCCAGCTTGAAGGATATTCATTTTTTTACAAGTTGTCTTGGTTGATTCAAAGGTTGATTGCCGAAAATGACTTCGGTGGTGTTCGTTTTTTACAAGTTGTAGCCTTCTTTAATAAGTGTCATGAAATTACTTTTTTGTTGCATTTTGTGTAATTTTGTTTCAAAATGACGATTTTATCTTTGAAATTTTAAATTTATAAAATGATAAGTAAACTACAAAAAATCTAAAAATTTCACCCCTTTATAGTTTTCTTCTTATTTGGATTCTGGACGTATAAAGAGGATGAAAATTGTAGATTTTTTTTTTTTTTACTTACTATTTTTAAGGGGTAGCATCGTCATTTTGAAACTAATTTACACAAATGCAACGAAAGGGTAAGTTCATGATATTTTTTGCAATGACCAAAGAAGAGGGCTATAACTTATAAAAAGTGAATACCTAAGGGTACTTTTTTGCAATTATTTTTTAAAATCAAACCTATGCTAAAAACACTCAATTACGATATGTACTTGCTAAATTTTACTTCACACCCTCGGCGTTTCAGTTAGATTTTTTCTATGCCCATATTTCTCATCCTCTCATTTCACCACAGCTCTTCAACTACAGCTCATTCGAGGGTGTTTTGTACTGCAAGCCTCACTTTGATCAGCTGCTGAAGAAGACTGGGAGCTTGGATAAAAGTTTTGAAAGTGGTTAGCTCTTATCGAGTCCTTGATTTTATTAACCTTTAATTGTGCCTTCTTGTTCAAGTGTATTCATGGTTTCTTTGTCTTTTACCTTATTAGGCGCTACAAAAACTGTTAAAGAGAGATCTCCGAGTCAGGTAATTATTCTGCGGTGTTGAATTTATGTCATTCAGCATTCAATTTGGAATCAATTACTATATATTACCTGGTTTATGCAGGTCCGTGTTAACAATAGATTTTCAAATATGTTTGCTGGAACTCAAGAAAAATGTGTAGCTTGCAAGAAAACTGTTTACCCAATCGAAAAGGTAATGCCTCACCAATCAGTATCACCATAAATCTTTAAATCGATAATTATTTTCACAAGCTAGTATCTGGATTCTTTACCATATTTAACTCTGTAAATGCCAATACGAGGGTACGATCTTAATCATATTTTGTCATTATCAAAGAAGAGGACTATGATTTGCAAAAGGTGAATAGTACAAGGCATTTTTTTACAATTATTCTTATGGATAATTGCAAAAAAGTACCCCGAGGTATTCATTATTTGCAACCTATAGCCCTCTTTGATAATTGCAAAAACATACCTTGATCTTGTCTTTTTGTTGTAATTTGTACAAAATGACGATTTTACCCTTATAATTATCTTAATCCAATTTTCATATTTCTAACTCTTTGTATATTACGAAAAGAAAGAAAACTAAGGAATATGAAATTTTGGATCTTTTTTGTTGTAAATGGTCCAAAAATGAATATTTATTCAAAGAAGAGTGCAAAAAAATGAATACCTCAGGGTATTTTTTTGCAATTGTCCCTTATTCCTATAACTTATCCTGTAAGTGGCATTATTGAACTGGGCTGTATGTGCATAACTTGATTCAGGTGGCGGTCGATGGGTCGTCATACCACAAGTCTTGCTTCAGGTGCACGCATGGAGGGTGTGTGATCAGCCCATCGAACTACATTGCGCATGAGCAGCGCCTCTTCTGCAAGCACCACCATGCTCAGATCTTCAGACAAAAGGGTGATTTTAGCCAGTTCGATAAGCATGAGCCGGTGTTCAAGGTTCTTGTTCCTCAGAATGGAACGTTGAAAACAGCTGAAACCTAGATCATCATCACAGGAAGGAAAATAAAGATTAAGATTTGCTTGCTAATTTATGTGTTGGTCTGTTCTCTTTTCTTCTTTTTGAGTTGTGTGTGTAATTTGTTTAGAGTTCTGGGTTTTTCTTTTATCAATTTCTGAGTGTGCTATTTAATGAAAAATAATTACCATTTTTTTGTAGTCAATAAATCATCTTTTAGCTAATTAATAGTCAGTCAATACCCACAAAAAAATGATTTATATTTCAATTATAACGTCAGGGAAAAAACGCATAATTCTATTATTAGAATAATTTGCATGAATAAAATAATTTTTCTTGGGACAGAAAACATTTAATATATGTGATCATAACTTTAAAACTACCATTAAATAAAGATAATTAAAAAATGTATCTTGGGGTATTTTTTTACAACTTCTAGTCCTACTTTTTGATATTTGTAAAAAAATGTCTTCTATTCGTTTTCATGTTGCAATTTGTATCCGAGTAATGATTTTGTCCTGATAATTTATATTTTAAAAATAAAAAATATAAAAAAACCTAGTTTAGTAAGGAATCGGGTCAAAAATACGAGAAATTTGCTAACTTTTACTAGTATCATTTGTCATATTTTTTCATGAAAATCATTGGTTATATGATTCTATGAAAGCCCTTGTTGAAAGCTCTTTTAAATGAATACGCGATTAGACTAGTACTCCACCAGGAGCTGCAGCAGTACGTTCAAAAAATCCTAACTCATCAACAACAGAGTCTTAGCGTAGGCTTTACTTCAATCGCCTCTAAAAAATGAATGGACATTCCCAGCCGTCCTCCAAGGTGAACACCCAATAGATCAGGTGGTGAACTCTTTAATTTTCTTCCTTTTTTTCCTACAAATAATAAGAAATTTAAAAAACGGATTTACAAATGCAATAAAAAACAGTTCAAAACATGTTTTTTTTTGTCATCATCCCAATAAACCATAAGTAATATAAAGATCCATCTGCATCATACAGCCCAAAGGCCAGAAAGCTCGAGTCCAAATATATCTGTCTGAGCCTGCAACAAGCAAAGCCCAAATGGTGAAAAGTAAAGCCCAAGCCACTCTACTGAATTCCAATTTTTCAACCAGAAGCCGCAAAAACCCAAACCACCATTTTCTCCGCGCGAAAGCGAAGCTCATGATCATGGACTGTGCTCGAGCTGCGAAATCGGCAGTGTTCGTCCATGTATTACAGTGCAATTCACACATTAGGCTGGTCGGTGATGGGTTTTGCTCGTGATGTGAACCGAGTAGGCTACTCAATGGCTAACTTGTATGATGTGTATTTGTGAAAATGGTGGATGCCCACCAAGTGTTCGATGAAATGTCTGAGTGACTGGAATTTTATGTGGGTATGCAGAATATGGTGACTTTGTACTTGCTTTTGGTATGATTTGATTCGGGTTGTATTGAAGGTGGAGAGTGTATAGAAGATCTTGCATATTGATATTGTCACAGGCAAGTTATGTGATGATGTTATAAAAGATTTGGATGCCATCGGCAGCGGCCCGAGGTTATGCTTAAAGTAGAGATTGAAAGGTACACGAGGCAGCCGAATGAGGAAGCTGAGGACCCAGAATTAGTCATAGGTCATAGCAGCTGAATTGTTTGGAATGTGATTGAGTCTGGAGCTTATGATCAGTCACATTCTGAATTGCAAAGGGTCAAGACAAATTTAATGAAGTTTGATAATGGCTAACCTGGGAGCCTAACTCCGTACCTCCTAGTACACAACAAGTTCTGTTTGACTTAAACTCGAGGACAGTACTTTTAAAGTATTGAGCCAGGTACTTGGATGTTGGATGGTAAATAATTGTTACTTTCAACTGAGATGTTCATTGCTCGATCTGCGTCGTAGCCACATCATAAGAAAGAGACGGAGATTAAATCCAATGCCGGCGAAAAAAAGCTTTCAGAATCAGGATAAATGAGGTACCCTCTAAACTAATATGAACCATTCATTATACATGTTGAAAGTTGTTTCTATCAAACATTTATTGCCAGATTCAGTAGTAGAGAAGGATGTGTGGTGCAAGAGAGCTTTACCTGGTACTGCCAATACTAGAAACCGGCAAAGTGGTCACTTGTGCACAACTCATTAATGGCTGAATATTCAAAATAGAGACAATAATTATATGATGGCATATATATTTGTTAGACAATGTCAAATTAATGACTGAATATGCTTAACTGTATTGCACATATTTATTCACACTAACAAAACAATCTCTAAATGGTGAGTTGTTTGCATTTGTCAAACTCTGAAGTTTCTATGCATTTGTCATCTTTTTAGTTGTTATTATTGGTCTGTCCTGCTGTGGAACATGAAAAGAAAGAGAACACATGTTGTCGTGGCGATGAGAAAGATTCCACCTTTGCACTTAAAATGATCAATCTGATAGTTGTCATAACTCATAAAGTCTAAAATATGTAAGCATGAAAATTGCAGTTTTATGTTACTTTCCCTTCATCTCATGCAATGGAATGTTGACACAATCTTATTGGGCTCTTTTTTTATCTTATTGGACTCTAGTTTTCTTACCTAGGGCAAATCCACATCAAAAGTATAACCAATGCTGCCTTAAGTGGGATGACAAGGCTTTGTCTGTTTATTTTTTTCTGTTTAGGCTTTCCCACCTTGTTGCAAACTGTATGCCACTAACAAATACATGCATGCATTAGGCATGATCAAACTTTCTGCTCTATGTCTTTCCCTTTTGGGTTTTGGCTAAATGTACATGCATTATCAACATGTATGACAAAGTTATCCAGAAAAGAATAGACAAATGCTTTTGCTGTGAAGGAATCTTTTTAACATCACGAAGAATGAACATTTAATCTAGTTCCATGATAGTGCTTGCATTTTGTTTTCACATGGGATCTATAGAGACCGTGGAAGAAGTGGCAGAATATTCGGTTTTGGGGACTCAGCATGATAGCATCACAAAGGTTGAACATTTAATCGGCAGAAAATTGGCTCTTCTCTAAGAACATTGCTAGAGGTCTTGTAGATAATGACAATGTTCATGTACCTAGTAGTCTCATTGCTGTATTAATCTTTTAGTGGCTCAACAGTGTGCATATAGTTCTCTTACTGCAAAATAACCCTGTGGTCTTCTAAACTGAAGCGTTGAAGTTTATCCCAAATTGAAAGTGTGTAGTTTTAGACTAGTTTACAACTTGAACTTTCAAGGTCATTTTTGGGAATTGGGTAATGGTTGATTATTTCAATGATACCATATCCTGTGTTGGAAGTTCAAAATTCTTTTTTTTTTGTAGTACTGAACTTGTATATTCTATTGGTTTGGCTTGAGGCAGTGCTACACTTCTAGGTAAAATAATTCACTTCCACCACTCATGTCAACTACAAATGTATCATCTTCCTCTCACTTAAAAAAATGAACTGTATTGTCTGCATAAAATGTTTCAAAATAGTATTTTCCAGCTTGAACACTAGAGATCTGTTGGGGACCAGAAATATGTCAGACCCACCAGCACTGATAGTTCTGGATTTTAGTAGCTTTCAATGCTGTTTCTGTCCTTTGCTTCCACAGAAAAATGTGGTACGAGTAAAACCACAGTTGCTGGTCCGTATAATTATCTTCCCTGTTTTAATTGATCTTTAATTGCTAATGTTACCTATGCTAAACAAGTCTTGAATCTCTTGACCTTGGCCAAATATGTTGTTTTTTTCTCTCACCCTCTGCACTAACATAACCTGAAGATTGGTTCAAGGATTGGAATGTTTGGCCTATGAAGTAAAGAACTATCACAATCGCAACCATGAAACTAGGATTTTTTTTTTCCATTACATAATAGGATTTAATTACAAGGATGCCTGCTACAGCCTTTTCAGTACATGAACTAGACCTGCATTTCATGGAGTTCCTTTTCTCTAATCTTGCATTGTTCTATCTCCTCCATAACTGTGTTGGTTTTCACAGGCTCCGAAAAAGTAGGTTGTGGGATGAAGAACACATTGTTAGGAATGCGATGAGCTTGTAGCTTCTGATATGCTATGCAAAGAAGGCTGCCATGTTCTTGGCTTGGCTGTAGCAGCAGAGTTGGCTGATGGGGTTGACCTTTGATGGTGTCTTTCATGTCTAGTCACCTGAAACATCAAGGTATATATCATCAGACATCTTCATCAACAACCTTGATGAAACTCAAATAATATGGCTATGATTCATGAGCATCTAAACAAAGTTCCTTGTTTTCTAATCTAAATCTGCACTAAAAACTAGGAGATCTTTTCTTGTCATGTACTCTTGTTCGAATAAGAATATGATTTTGATTGTTCCATGAAGCTACCTGATGATTCTCTTTCCCCGTTCCAGATCTTCTTGCAGTGCCACTCTCAACTGTCTCAGACAGGGCTTTCTTCATCTTGGCTTGCTTCTTCTCCCCCAGGCCTTTCATAACATCTGAAAACCAAGAAGCACACACAGAGGTCAGTCATCAAAGACCAAAACTACACTACACTCCAACACCAAAGGTAAGAACCAAGGAGACCAAACAAACCTTGTGCTGTTATGAGTCTGTAAACTTGGCCAAGAGCAAGAGTGTCCGATGGCCGGAGAAGCTTGATCCTCGTCACACGGACAGGCTTTTTTTCTGCCGGG
>JAYMSV010000336.1:0-17983 GCA_036897745.1 Erodium moschatum
TGGGCTTTTATGTTATGCTTTTGTGTCGTAGTGTCGTCCCATGTTCTGGGGACAAGGTTCAGTTTATTATTGTAAGCGTTTTTATTTATCTTTAATGAAATCGTCTTCTCAAAAAAAAAGAATTTGATTGTTTTCAAAAAACATTAAATCGGGCTCTCTCTAGATGAAAATTATGGTCCCGGTTGAACCTTCTGATTTCTAAATATCTGAAGAAATTAAAAAGCCTAGATGCTCTCTCCTTGTCGCGCTCCTCGTCTCAGAACTGGACCTCATCTCAGTCGCCGGCCGATCTCAGGTAAGCTTCTTATCTCCGGCACCAATGAATCATCCACTGGTCTTGACACATTCTCAGTCCGTCTCTCCTTCTAATTCATTCTTCGTGTCCTCAATCTGGAGGTTGTTGATACAGGCTTTTCTCTGGTTTTGTAAAATTCGTGTTTGTTTTGCGTTTTGGACTCTATAGCAGATGATTTTTGGAGATCAAACACTCACTTTTGCTTGCATCTTCATTGTAGTATCAGTATTGATGATTGTGTGTTGTGTTAGCAGTATTGATTATCGAATGGGAAATTGGAACTGCAATTGGAATGCTTTAACCACAGTTACTGGATTTGGAATGCTTTGATCATAGAGACTTGCTCACTCAGGACATATTGTGAATTGGAATAGAGACCTGCTCATATTGGGGGGAATTGCTGAAATGCTTTTAAGACTTATAATTGCTAATTTGATGAATTTTGTGACTTTGCTATGAAATTATGTGTTGTTTGAACTAGGTTATACGACATTTTTATGAATATATTATTTTGATTATTGAGGCTTTACACTTTGTGAAGCGAAAGGAAAATGCATCGGTTCCCATTTCCGCCTTTTAAAACCTTGGTCTCAATTTCGGCATTGAAACTAATTTTGTATTTTTAGTAGCATTGATTTACATTTGTGTGTAGAGGTTTTGTTTGAATTGTTTATATGCATATTGAATTAAGTTCATTTTGTAATTTTATTTTAGGATTGAGATTTTTTGTCATCCAAGATGGATACGGGGAGACAGGTTTTCACTGTAGATCTTCTAGAAAGATATGCCGCCAAGGGGCGAGGAGTCATTACTTGCATGGCTGCTGGGAATGATGTTATCGTACTTGGGACCAGTAAAGGGTGGGTCATCAGACATGATTTTGGGCTCGGAGATTCTTATGGTATGTGCTACCCGGTAGCATTTTCTAACTGTTGATTCATGCTTATAGTATGAACTTACAATGAACATTTAAGCCTTAGATTTCCGCGAAACATCAGCGCCGTTGGAGGTAGAGATTCATGAAATGCAGTAGTGCTGAATATACGGCTTAACGCATTTGAGTAATGCCTTGTTACGTAGTTAATTAGCTTTGGAGAGTGAGGAACACATGGAGTTCTGAGCTCATTGTCTGATCAGAGATCGGTTCTGCTTGAGACTTGATTTTGACATTGTGTAGGAATTTAAGATGCTAATTTAATATGCCGATTTGGTCAACTCAAGAGTTGAGTGGCACTTGAATATGACTAGTTAATTTTGCTATTTCTATAGATGAACTTGGTCATGTTTAGTTTGCTTATGTGGAATGATATAAACTAAGAAGTGATGGCTAATTTATTCTTCTTGTTATGAAATATAGACATTGATCTCTCTGTGGGTCGAAATGGAGAGCAATCCATTCACAGAGTTTTTGTTGATCCTGGAGGGAGCCACTGTATTGCCACCGTTGTTGGTAATGGTGGTGCTGAGACATACTATACTCATGCAAAGTGGACCAAGCCCCGGATTTTAAGCAAACTGAAAGGTCTTGTTGTGAATGCTGTTGCTTGGAACAGACAGCAGATAACAGAGGGTAGTTTATTCTCTTTCCGTTGCGCGTTTTTTGAAATTAAATGTCTTGTGCACGCTAATTTTGTTTATGTTATAATTTAAACACAGTTTCTACCAAAGAAGTCATTCTTGGTACAGAGAATGGCCAACTTCATGAAATTGCTGTGGATGAGAAGGATAAAAGGGAGAAGTATATAAAGTTTCTATTTGAATTAGAAGAGCTTCCAGAAGCTTTTATGGGTTTGCAGGTACTTAAACCCCACCTTTCTTTTTCTGTAATGGATTGTGTTGCCAGTGGTACTTCATCAACTCCCCTTGCTTTATAAATTGATAGTTTTTATGCAATGACTCTCTTTTGCCTGTCAAGGTTGTGCTGTATGTGGGTGTATCTGGTTGGTTCATATTGACCATGTGATTTTCTCTGTTTGGAGAATTTAAGTAAATTAAAACTTGATTTAACTAGACTCATAAGGGCTTGATTGAAGTGATTGATGATGTCAGAGAGCATCCTATTACATAATACATTGGAATTGCTGCTACAATTATGTTGTTAACAATTTTTATTTTATTGACCCTCGTGGTTCTGTTTTCTGTACAGATGGAAACAGCCACCCTACGCGGTGGAACAAGATATTATGTGATGGCTGTCACGCCTACACGACTTTATTCTTTTACTGGAATTGGATCGCTGGAAGTAAGTTAAACTCTAATAAGTTTCTGCATATAGGGTTGTTATGAGTTACTGTACCTCGATATATAGTTAAGCTCAAAACTCTATGGGGAGCTACCCCGGGTGAAAAGAAAGTTACTTCTCTTTTGCCCATAAAGAATATTATCCGGTTGGTTCATATTGGCCATGGTTAAATATCTTTAATGTCACACACGACACTGTTTTGGTAGTAAAGGCTTCCAAGAGTGCCTTACTCCAAGTCTGCATCTTGTAAGAGTACTGAGAATGATGTACCCTCGAGCAGGGTTTAAATTATCTTATATTGTATCACTTTACCTTTTAGATACCTTAGTGATTGCTACGTCTGGCTTGTAGTCAGTAGGAAGTTATGCTGTAGATGAGAACTCAGCTATTAAGTGAAAAACTGTAAAATTTCTTCTACCAGTGGATAATTTCTAGGCTGACTGAATGGTGTACTATTGAAGTGTGTCGTAGTTTGGACATTTTGTGTTATTCTCATTGAGAGTTTGTGATTTGAAGAGCTAGATATTGTAATGCAGCTGCATGCCTTTTGAATAGTAACTTAAGTCTTGATAGCATACTCCACACCTCGTTGATGCTAGGGTAGTACACTACTTATGTCATGCATTTTTTTGTATTGTACATTTGTTGTACTCTTCATTATGCATTCTTTCCCGTATTCCTAATTGTTAGAATCTCTTGATCCGCTTGCATATTATGTAATTTATAATCCTTATACTATACTGTAGTAGTGATAACTATCAATCTAATATAGTGCTATTGACTATCACACATTTCTAGACTGTTTTTGCTAGTTATTTGGAGCGTGCAGTGCATTTCATGGAACTTCCAGGTGAAATACCAAACAGGCAAGTGTTTGTATTTATAATAGTATAATCGTTTTTTTTTATGTTTCTAAATGGACAACATGAATAAGCAAAGCCTAATTTCTGCTTGTAATTCTTTCATAAATGACCCCAATGCCTCTCTGAGCTTCTAAAGAGCCTGCTATTTTGTCATCTTTCAGCGAACTGCTCTTCTTTATCAAGCAAAGGAGAGCTGTACATTTTGCATGGCTTTCTGGGGCAGGAATCTATCACGGTGGCCTAAACTTCGGATCACAGCGTAGGTAGAGTTTACCATTCTTGACTTTTTCTTCCTGTTTGGAGAGCCTGCCCATTCCTAATAGAATACCTTAAAAGGCATTTTTATGGTTTTGGATGCTATCTCTTGATACATGGTGTATTCGTTTTGGATGTAGTATTAAATGTAGCCCTATAAAACCTTTTCTTACTCAAGTTGATTTCCTATTTCTTCAACAGTTCCCCAAATGGAGATGAGAATTTTGTGGAGAACAAGGCCCTTCTGAGCTATTTCAAATTGTCTGAGGGTTCTGAAGCAATTAAACCTAGTTCTTTGGCAGTATCTGAATTTCACTTTTTACTTCTTATTGGGAATAAGGTTAAGGTGTGTATGCTAATCTCAGGCATAATTTCTTCTAGAATAATTTTTGTTGAGGCTCAGTATCGTGAATGTTTTTTTTTTTTTTCTAATCTGACTATATTTTTGTTATGTTGACTGTAATTTCTGTAGATAGTAAACAGAATTAGTGAGCACATTGTCGAGGAACTCCAATTTGATCAAACTACTGAGTCGGCTTCAAGAGGCATCATTGGATTATGTAGTGATGCTACTGCGGGGTTATTCTATGCATATGATCAAAATTCAATCTTCCAGGTTTGTACCTTTCCTGTAATGTTCTGTTTCGATACATTGTGGACTTTGAAAGGTTAAAACTCATTGCAGGTGTCTGTTAGTGATGAAGGCCGGGACATGTGGAAGGTCTACCTGGACATGAAGGAGTATGCTGCAGCTCTAGCAAATTGTCAGGACCCACTTCAAAGAGATCAAGTTTATCTAATGCAGGTCATGTCTATGTGTTAAAATAAGTAATGGTTAGCCTATTATTGATATTTTGCTTTAGTTTCTCAACACACGACTTATTTGTTACTAAACCTGTAATAGCAAACCCTGAGTTGTGTGTAACAAAAGGTACGCGTGATGCAGGCTGAAGAGGCATTTACCTGCAAGGATTTTCTCAGAGCAGCGTCCTTCTATGCGAAAGTAAGTTCATGTGGTATGCTAATCCTGTGTTGTGTCACTGTTATTAAAGTTAATAATAATATGAGTAGGACTTGTGAAAAAAATCCTGAACCCTGTTATATGACTTCATTTGTATTATTGTCTGACTGGTTGTAAGGTATCTTTTTTTTTTATTATGATCATTAAAAGTCAGAACTTATGATTTTGACAGAGATTGACAAATTTCTGAAAAACTTACCAACTACTTGAAATGGACTTTAATTAAAAGGAGAATTGTTGGTGCTTATGCTTGCAAACTGGTAGTGCTACTAAATCTGCAAATTCACAAACACTCATCATTATACTGGATCTTCACATCCTACTGTTGGTTCGAAAATAGGTTTATGTAGTGTTCTCCATTTTGGATGAAATGTGTCTAATATCCATGCTTCTCTTTGTATAATAAAATATTGCTACATATTTTCAATCACTATAAGCTTATCTTCCAAGTTCCAACCATTTTGTTAGCTATGTAGATGATGTCAAGTTTGGAATTATGCTAGGAACCAGACAAGCTTTCATCCATTTTACACTTCATTTTGCTACATTGTTAGTTATCAGATCTTTGTATTCTTTTTTCTGCTTGCTTGTGTTATTACTAGATAACACTATAGTCTACTACTTTGCTGTCTTCCAACCATTTAATTGTTCATGGTCCATTTGATGTCTTCTGAACAAAAGATGTTATCCTTTTATTGCTTGCATAATAGTTAGTGGGTGAAATTCTTACTTAGTGATTGTTGCTGTACTTTTTTCTTGCGTTGGACAATGGGGCTCTTGAACATATTTGATAACTCAAGTTATATATGTCCTTTGTGTAGACCTGTGAAATGTGGTTTCTATTTAACAATATAAGTTTGTGCCTAATAAGGTGGTGTTTTGCAGATCAACTACATATTATCATTTGAGGAGATCAGTCTTAAGTTTATTAGCGTTAACGAACAGGTAGTTACATTTAATTTTACCAGCTATATGAATTTCCAACTATCTAAATGACTTGACCTGATAATGCATTGATCTTATATGTTCAGCTTTCTTTCTTGAAATACATTTACTTCTTTCAAAAGAATGCTATAAATCTGGAACTAGAGTTTGAATATTGAAGGTAGCTTTCATGTTGTCATTCCGTATTATGAGTTCATGCTTAGATAAATGAAGTCTAATCGTTAAGCATCCTCACTCAAGCCACTGTTCCTTATGAATATTTTGGAAGTAATTGTAAATTGTTGATTTAATTGTAGCTTGTAAAACCATTAATGTGAAGGTGATTATGAGTTGAATGAGATGTAGATCTACTGTAAAAACAGCAGACCTTTTTCTGTTGGGAAAAATGAAGAAGTGCATACAGATGTGGAAGAGAGAACACATGACTTCCCATAGTGCATTGTTAATTCAATCTGGACACATGCAAATCTAAACCCTTACTCTGCTTTGCTTATTTGCAGGATGCTTTGAGAACTTTTTTACTGCGGAAGCTTGATAGTCTTACAAAGGATGATAAGTGCCAAATAACAATGATCTCCACGTGGACAACTGAGTTGTACTTGGACAAGGTTTAGTATCTTTCTTTACTAAATCATTGATTGCTACCTTTGTACTCTGCTAGAGAAATGTGAACTATTCAAATTGTAATTACAACTAAGTTGCAAAGCTGACTACTTTTGTTGTGATACATCTAACAGCAGCATATGTCTAATAATTTTCTACAACTTCTTGTAGCTCTTGACGTGCCAATATCACGTCAAGACTGATTTTGCTTTGGAAAACTAAATCAAGAATTTCTTTTTTCATCTAAAGAAAAGGTTCTTTATCATTGATATGACAGAACATGGATTTCTTACCTCCAAAGGCAAAAGAAATCAGCTTTTTTTAATCTAACGACTACAAGATTACCAGGCAAAGCTAATGGTGATGTTAGCCTCCTCCCTTTTTCTATGAGATCTCTTGAAAATGAGTATACATTCATTGAAGCAGCTCCCGAGCCCTCTATTACGGGTCTCCCAACTCTGGACCTAGTTATGGGTCCTTGATAGACAGTCTGGGAGCTACTGCTACTTCCTTCTTCTACCGGCGGTGTATGTAGATGTCGGCGACCTCGTGTTGGTGGCTTTGGTCGGCGACCTATTGTTGCTGCTTAGTGTTCGTTAAATGAGAGAACTCAAGATCTCCTGTAGCATTCGTTTAGAGAGAACGCAAGATCTCAGTAAGACACACTATTTGTTAATTTTCTGCTTGCCCTTTATTTTCCTCCCAGCTCCTTTATACAGGAGAAGAGTTTAAAAACAAGATAACATGATCCTTACTGGTCCTATAATTTAGAAAGCACTAGTACTATAATTAGTAAAACATAATAACTAATTTATTTTAGATAAGAAAGTGCTGAAAATAGATATGCATGACTCCCTGAATTTAAGCAGCAGCAAGCTTGCTGCCCCATCTCTTTGTTGGGCTTAATGGGCTCCTAACACCCTCTAAGATTTTTGAACCATGAAATTATTTATTTCCCTGCTATGTTATGATCTATGATGCCTAACTTCTTCCCATGTGAAGCATGAATTGATCTATATTAAAATTTATTTCATTCTTAATTATTAGATCAATCGGCTGCTCCTGGAAGATGACACTGCTCTGGAAGATCGTAATTCAGAGTATCAATCAGTCATTAGGGAATTTCGTGCTTTTCTCAGTGACAGCAAGGATGTCTTGGATGAGGCAACCACAATGAAACTTTTAGAAAGGTAAAAGTGTTTTGCTGAGGTGATTTGGTGTGAGGTTCTTGCTACACATCTCAAGAGATGATTCCTCAGAAGTGGGGTGGAGAAGAGATGGAATTTTGAGAGAGAGAAGATTGCAGAGAGATTGGGTATTGGTATAGACACTCTATAAGAGTGTTCATCTTATACCATCATATTGATAGACCGGAAGTCATTTCTAATGTTTCCACCTATATATTAAGCCTATTTGTTTTCTCCTGTCAATTCAAAGTAACAATACATTTTTTTTGTGTATGTGTGTTGGGGGAGGTTGAAGTTCTTTAATTTTTCAGTTGCAATTATGGCATATACTAATAATCTGTTTTTTTTTTTGCAGTTATGGACGGGTTGATGAATTGGTATATTTTGCTAATCTGAAGGAGCAGCACGAAATTGTAATTCACCATTATATTCAGGTGCTTATCTTTTTATCTAATTTTATTGTAGAGTATTCTTGTAATGATCATCTATTTCCTTTACTTCGAGTGAAGAAAATTAAAGAATACAGTTTGATGTGCCAATAGTGTTACATATAATTGGTCTTCACACTTAATGTTGATTATTTTTAGGCTATGCCAAATAGTTGTAATTTTATTCAATTGGTTCTGAATTGTTACTTGGGCTTGTCCTTTCTGCTTTGTCTTAGAGAATGTACATTGGTTCTGAAGTGTTTCGGTTAAGTCAAGCTGCTTGAGCCAAGCACCTACAATGGATAGGCTTAAAGCACTAGACTCAAGATGGACTGTTAGGACCTTTGATAAGGGCTAACTGTTACAATATAGTAAATGGCAGCATTTACTATCATTTATGTAGCAACTCTCCATTTTAGCTTTCAATAAGGGTCTTTGCATATTCCATAGGTTGTGTATGTATATTAGTGTGTATATATATAGCCTATGACAGAAGCTAATTAGTTTACTTAGTTTATCGTAAGTTGAGTGGATACGAAGAAGGGTTACTAGATCCCAAACCCAGGACCATAACATGGACTCACCAAACTTTCTTAACCAATCAAATAGCGTCAAGTGCTTGAGTCAAGCTACAATTTGTAATTTTTCCACTTTGGGCCCACAAAATGCTTTAGCCCCTCCATTGTACAGGGTATTAGATGTGTTTGGGGGTGTGGCACTCAGAGATAATGCTACTTTTCTATTTTACTCTAGTTGTCTTCTTACTCGCTTAGACTTCATGGCTGGTGTTGTATATCTTAGCATTGGCTAATGAACGTGAATAGATATTAGTGCTGACATTTTCTAGATTATAGAGTTCCACAAAATAAAGCCCAACCAAATTATTTCTTCTGGTCACTATATTTATAATCATATTTTGTCTATTAGGTTCAATGATATGCCCGAATATGCTACCGAATCTGATAGTTATTTGAGATATATAAGGTTGCCTATTTCTACAATTACGCAAGTACTCTGTTCTTATATTTTATTAATTGTGGTATCATCTAATTTCTTAATTGGTTGTTCGGTGAATCTACACTGACTTTTGCATGCAATTATTTGTTTACATTTGGGTTTTACATCAGCAAGGGGAAGCAAAGAAAGCATTGGAAGTGCTCCAAAAACCTGCTGTTTCTATTGACCTTCAGGTATGCATTAAGTTTACAAGTTATTATATAATATACATCATAATGTAGATGCTTTTCACCTGGTTTTGGTAACTGTATTGTACAATCATCCAAAAATATTCCTCTTGAAACTTGTGCATTGCTTAGAACTAGTTACACAGCTATTTGCCTTCGCCAAAGCTCTCACACAACGATAAACGTTACTT
Source organism: Erodium moschatum (assembly GCA_036897745.1). NCBI lineage: Eukaryota > Viridiplantae > Streptophyta > Magnoliopsida > Geraniales > Geraniaceae > Erodium > Erodium moschatum. Next base: position 9,215 of record JAYMSV010000336.1, read on the forward strand.
TACTTTGCAGTACAAGTTTGCTCCAGATCTCATTATGCTTGATGCATATGAAACCGTGGAGTCATGGATGGCCAGAAAAGATCTCAACCCAAGGAAAATGATCCCTGCAATGATGCGTTATTCAAGTGAACCTCATGCCAAGTAATGTCGATTGCATACCTTCTATTCAGTTATATATGTTCTTTTCACGTTACACAACCAGATTAGGTAACTTTTTGTCATCAAGTATCCTTTATAGTTTGACATTTGTTAGGACCATTGGTAGTTTGGAAGAAATGGCATATGAGATTATGTGGCTATTTGATATGACATACATATTCTATGTTTATCTTTAGGCAAAGGGTTTTGGTTCTTGTTATCATTTCCATGATATGGCATACAAAATATTATGTATTGGTTGGAACTTTAGCTACCGATAAATATGTAACAAGCGGAAGGTTTAGTATTGGAATATGGTGTTTCCTGGTATATTCTATCATGAATTTTTGATATCTTATAGTATTTTATATTACATGCAGGAATGAAACTCATGAAGTCATCAAATATCTGGAGTTCTGTGTTCATCAATTACATAATGAGGACCCTGGAGTTCACAATTTACTGCTTTCTTTGTATGCCAAGCAGGTAGAGTTATATTACTTACAAGTTAATGAAATAATTTTAGACACATTCTTAAATATGTAACTGCACCATATAATTCACCTACATTGTGATATTTTTTTTATGTTGCTTGCTATGTTTAATCATTGTTTCCAGTTCTGCTTTTATGCATGTCAATAGGTTATCCATGTCGGGTGCATGCTGTCCATGTCATGTCAAATTTCCAGTTACTCCAATAAAAACATCTGAATTTTTATCTCTTGTGAATCTTACACTAAATGCAACATTGATCTTATTCGGCTGAAAAAAACATAAACCTTATTCTCCTTTCTTACCATAAAACTTCATGTTTGATTAAGCAACAAAAGTGTTTATGACAGAAATATGTAATTAATTTTGAGGAGGACCTGGAGAATATATTATAATTTTCTGATTGAGAAGTATTTATTTGGTCTTGCTTGTTTATAGTAGATTTATATGTTTGGTTAAACATGTAATCAGATGCTATTAAGTAGATCAAATCATTTTCTATATTTGTTTTTCTCTTCAGCTTTTAGTGTTTTTTAACCCAAATTGGAATTTTTTTTCTTTATCATAATCAGGATGATGATGGTCCACTATTGCGGTTCCTACAATGCAAGTTTGGAAAAGGACGAGAAGGTGGTCCTGATTTTTTCTACGACCCTAAGTATGCCTTGCGACTTTGCCTCAAAGAAAAGCGAATGCGGGCTTGTGTTCATATATATGGGATGATGTCTATGCATGAAGAAGCAGTTGGTCTTGCTCTGCAGGTGATAGTCTACTGCTGATACTTTGTTATTCCTTGAAGCTGTATTTGTTGAAGTTCAGTGACTTAAGATTATGATTTTTGTTGGATACATGACTTAAACCCTTATTTTTTATGTGCACCAGGTTGACCCTGAGCTTGCCATGGCTGAGGCAGACAAGGTTGAAGACGATGAAGACTTGAGAAGGAAACTATGGCTTATGGTTGCAAAGCATGTTATTGAACAGGAAAAGGGAGCTAAAAGGGAGAACATAAGGAAGGCAATAGCATTTCTCAAGGAAACTGATGGCCTTTTAAAGATTGAGGATATATTGCCATTCTTCCCGGACTTTGCCCTGATTGATGACTTTAAGGTAACAATTTTCTTTTGACAAAATACAAAATTAGTAGAAATGCAGGTGATATTCTACTTTAAGGTAAATAGCCTTCCTCTATGTTTGAATATTAATTTCTCTTAATATGCACGTAGGAAGCAATTTGCACATCCTTGGAAGACTACAACAAGCAAATTGAAGAACTGAAAGAGGAGATGAATGATGCAACACATGGTGCAGATAACATCAGAAATGATATCAGTGCACTAGCTCAAAGATATGCAGTAATTGACCGAGATGAAGAATGCGGGGTATCAATTTCCTAATTTTTACTTCCTTTCATCAGCTGATACCATACATGCATAAGATATATCCATGTGAAGCCGTTACATGCATAAGATATATGAATCATCTCCATGCCTATGTTAGGAATAAATATGTCTTTTGAATGATTTAACAGGCTTGTCGACGTAAAATCTTAACTATGGGTGGGGACTATCGGATGAATCGGGGTTATACAGCAATTGGACCAATGGCTCCTTTCTATGTATTTCCATGTGGACATGCCTTCCATGCCCACTGTCTTATTGCCCATGTGACACGTTGTACCAGTGAAGCTCAAGTAAGTTTCAGTAACTCTGCTTCTAAATTACTAATTAAAACTTCTAGATTTTTTTCATCCTTTTCTATTGGTACAAGTTTTGTGAAATATACTGCATTAGAAAAGTGTTAAACCGCTATGCCCTGCAAATGTCTTGACTAGTTGTTCTTTTGCCATCTGATGGCCAAATTAAATGTTCTGGGCCTACTCAGTTGATGATGTATATTTGAGTGTTCAGAATTCTGTAACAAAGGTGTGCATTTTTGTAACCAGAATTTTTTTAAATGTATCAAGACTTGGGCTCAATACCATCCCTTGTGTAGAAAGGAGGTCTATTTTAGCCACTTGACCCAACAAGAGTTGGAGAGAAATGCCCAAAGAGGCCCAACGGAAGTAAGAAAGAAATAAGGCTTCAAGCTCTTGACCCAAGTTCAAGTGCTTGACCAGTTGGATAAGGTTTACTTAACTAAACTTGTTGAACCTTGGTCTTCTCTATCCAACAAAAGTGTGGATTTTGTGAAGCAACTCTACACAAGTTCTCAGTTGATCTTTATTGAAGTGAAGGAAGCTAAGATTTTTAGGGCTACTTATCTGTTGTAATACCATTAATGTTGCCTGTAATGTTTAAGTTTTCAGCAGTTCTGAAGAAAACCGGTTTATTTAGAGGTCTTTCTATAGTTTCTTCAGTATGCAGTAAATTGAATTACGCTAAGTTTGGACTATTTCAATGTGCTTAGAAAGGATTTTTTGGGCTAGCTATGTACGTTCTCTCTTTCACACAGCTTATGTTAAATATGTTGTAGGCGGAATATATACTGGATTTGCAGAAACAGCTTACCTTATTAGGTGTCGAAACTAGGAGGGATTCAAATGGTGGCTTGACTGAGGAATCCATAAACACTGTGACCCCGGATAAGGTTACATTTAAAATTCTTTTTCTGATTGCATTAATTAGCATTCTTTTTATCGACCAAATCAGGGTTATCAAAGATTGATATATCAAGTAAGAAATGAGCTCCCTTATGTAGAAGAGAGCACTAAATTCTTGACCCTCGCCTTGAGGGAGGCCCAACAAGGGCTGGATAGCGAGAGGGACAAGAAGTTGGGGAGAGAAATAAGTGAGGTACCGCTGGACTTGAACCCAAGTCCTAAGACCCACGTTCAAGTGCTTGACCAGTTGGACAAACAAGCTTTTGGAATATTCATATTGCTCGGGATCACAATTCAATATATATGTCTTCTACTTTTTTGAATTAAAAAAACGAGTTAAACTCATTGCATACAATCATTTTGCAGCTACGGTCACAGTTGGATGATGCCATTGCTAGTGAATGCCCTTTCTGTGGTGAGTTGATGATCAAGGAGATTTCTTTACCCTTTGTCCTCCCCGAGGAAGCACGTGAGTTAAATTCATGGGAGATCAAACCTCATAACCTGGGAAACCAGAGGACCCTCTCCTTGCCTATGTGATCAGACCTTGTGAAAAATCTATATTTCTCTCATGAACATGGATTTTGTTTTTACTGTTATTCCCAAGCGTGAGAGGTCAATAAGTGATCTATTACTGCATTTCTACAGGAAACTTAAGTAAATTCCCTTGTATATGTGAAGAATCTGGTTTCGGTATCTTTCTCTTTGGAAATGTGAGGTTTGGTGTGATCTAGTTCTACAGGTTTGTGGCTTTATTGGGACTGTTTGTTATGAAGTTACATTTTATGCCTCCAGAAAAACTGGTAAGTTTTTATCCTTTTAATCCATACGAATGAACACCGATACGTAGCCAAATATTCATAGTTTCGTCGTTCTCAATGGCACTATCGAGTTTTCTTGATATCTTCTTGTTTGCTATAACCTTTCTACTTCTTCGTTTCCTGAGAAGCAACAATGGCCTCCCCTGGAACTGGCCGGTGGTGGGAATGTTACCGGATTTTTTCCTCAACATTAACCGAGCTCATGACCGATGCACCGAGATTCTAGAGCTCAACGGCCAGACTTTTCTATACAGAGGCATTTGGTTCACAAACTCAGACTTGTTGGAAACGGTCGATCCTGCTAACATCCACTACATTATGAGCAGGAACTTCAACAACTTCCCGAAAGGTCCAAAGTTCAGCAAAATATTCCATCTTCTCGGAGATGGGATCTTCAATTCAGACCACGAACCATGGAAGAACCAGAGGAAGATGGCCCGAGCTCTGATCAATCACCACCGGTTCAACCGGTTCTCGCTAGAAACCGCCCGGGACAAGGTCTACAAAGCGATGGTACCGATAATCGAGCACGTTGCATCGCATGGTATTGCGGTGGACTTACAAGACTTGTTCCAGAGGTTCACACTTGATTCTACTTGCATATTGGTAACAGGGTACGATCCCATGAGCCTGTCACTAGACTTCCCGGCTGTCCCGTTCTCGAAAGCCATGGACGATGCAGAGGAAGCTATACTATACAGGCATGTCACACCAGAAACATTGTGCAAGTTGCAACAATGGCTCAACATTGGGCCGGAGAAGAAGCTGAGTGAAGCTACACTTGTCCTCGATGACACCATAGCTAAATACATATCGATGAAACGAGAAGATTTGAAGCGGGAAGCGAGCATTGGAAACGATGGTAGAGAGGGTAGTTCTGATCTACTCACATCCTACATGATGACATCAGATGAATTAGAATCAAATAACGGTAATGATAAGTTCTTGAGAGACACGATTTTGAACTTCATGATCGCGGGGAGGGACACGACAAGCTCAGCTCTCACTTGGTTCTTCTGGCTAATTTCAACAAACCCAGAAGCCAAATTCAAAATCAGAGAAGAACTGAGAACAATAGTCCCCGAAAACGGAGCAAGATTCAAAACAGAGGACCTGAACAAGCTGGTCTATCTTCACGGTGCGTTGTGCGAGACATTGAGGCTCTACCCACCAGTTCCGTTCCAGCACAAGGCTCCTCATGAACCTGACGTCCTCCCGAGCGGCCACCATGTGACTCCCAAGATGGCGATCTTGTTCCCACTCTATGCAATGGGGAGGATGAGTTCCATATGGGGGAAAGATTGCTTGGAGTTCAAGCCAGAGAGATGGATTTCGGAGAGAGGAGGGATCAGACACGAGCCCTCGTACAAGTTCATGGCCTTCAACACAGGGCCGAGGACTTGCTTGGGGAAGGAAGTGGCGTTCACTCAGATGAAGATGGTTGCTGCAGCCATAATTCACAACTATGATGTTCATGTTGTGGAAGGGCACATTGTGAGCCCTTGCCTTTCAATCATTCTTCACATGAAGTATGGGCTCATGGTGAAGGTTACCAAGAGATGGGCTTGATTTACATTGGGAAATGATAGTGATCATGGTGTAATTTAAGGTTGGTTACAAAGTTTGAGCCATGTTTAATGGTACAAGAATAAGATTCTTAAGTCATTGTTGCTCTTTTTGATTCCCCTTGGTAATAAATGGGTGTGAAAAGACTTGGATGATTCATTTTATTGCTCTTATACATAATGAGAATGAGATCAGTTAAACAAATAGACGGTCATGTTTAAACATGGTTTAATCATCACATATCGATTTCTTGTTTAAATCGATCTAATGGGAATCCGATGTTTCTGCACAAAACATGTTTAAGCCGTCTTTCTATTGTGTACACCACTAACACGGTGTCTTAGCAATCCTATCTTTCTGAAGATGAAAATACAAATAAATTTGCATTTGGAAAATTGAAAACACATGTGTGGGAGTCGTTGAAATTTGAAAAAGAATGCTTGGGAATTGTTGAAAGTTGAAAATTCATGTGTGAAGTGAAAGAATAGGTCATGTAGATACAATTGAACTTGTAAATAATGGGATTTCTTTCTCTTCACATGAGAAGTCCCTTTTGAAGTTACAACTCCACTTAGTTATAAGGGGATAGTGATCTATCTTGCAATCAGATATGCATCCTATACCTTCGGAGCTATTGTGAAATATGGAAGGAAACTAAATAAAGAATAAAAAGTCTAACGGACTATTAGAATGGTGATGATCAGAATGACTATCTAATGGTGATAATGCCCATTCTCTTATTGCTCATATGACCATTGTGCTTATTCAGATTGATTTGCATTCCACAATTTAGACATATGTAGCATTGTGTATACCATTGGCACGATGCCTTACCAATCCTATCTACAAAATTGTATTAACAAGCCTTCAATATATACGAAATTCTCTATGAATAAATTGCAAAACTTAGTGGCACATTATCCTCAAACCACTCAATTAGTCAGATAGAATAAAAGTTTCCAACACAAAAACATGATATCAGTCACAATCTTATGATCTTTAGTTCTAGTAAGATACAAAGGTGAGAGCAAAATTGCTAAAATGTATGCATGTGCTGTTTCATAGTTCTTCCACAAATTTGCTTTAATGTCATAATAGTTCGTAAATTAGTTGTCGTGATCGAGAATTTCTGATCACTAACCAACGTTTGACTCTACCGACTGATAAGGATATGTTAGGAATTAAGTTATGATTTGCTGTTCTATTTGTGGATGAGAAAACAAGCATTCAAGCTGGTATAATTCATGCACAATGCATAACTACATCGTGTGTACGCATCTCAAAACTATGAACTCCCATCTCCTTCACCTTTCCGAAATAAACTCCCGATCATAACAATAACCTTCCCACCATAGGTCATGCAGATGCAATTGAACTTGTAAAGTATGTGGTTTCTTTCTCAATGCTGTTCATGTGATAAAGTCTCTTTTAAGCTACAACTCCACTTAGTTATAAGGTGATAGTGATTTGTATTGCAATAAGATATGCATTATGCCTTTTGGAATTAAGGTGGTGAAATATGGAAGGAAACTAAATTAATCAAATGTCCTAGCTAAACAAAAAGGCAGGATAATGAAGGCGGCTGACGCCTCCTTGAATGGTGCTGAAGACAAGAAAACTAAGACAACAAAAAAGTAAAGATTAGGTGATAACCGGAATGGTGAGGCGGGATAATGAAGGCGATTGATGCCCCATTGAATGGTGCTGGAGAAAAGAAAACTAAGATAACGAAAATCGGTATGGTGAAGCGACCGCTAACATGAAAACTAAAAGATATGAATAATCTTTTATGTCTTCCGTTTCTATGTCGGAAAATTTGATATTTCAAGAATAATCTGAAAATTAACGGCGGGTATTAAATTGATACATAATGTTTCGTTAGAGTAGTTATATGTCATATACTTTCGTCACGGTAGTGAGGTGAAAACCAAATTCGATTAGGGCAGTAAACTGACATTTACCCTAATTTTTTTAAGGACCGCCAAAATCAATAGTTACAATACCAACTATACCATATTGTATATTAATATGAAGAGGTCAGTACTGAGATAAAAACATTAAATCAAAATGAACCTCACGCACTGGAAAATTGAATCTTGAAATATCAGATCATTTACCTTATACAACTCTTCCACTAGAAAACACGACTCTTCAAAGCTTCTCTCTTGATATAAGACATATGAGCAAATTGCCGAACACTTTTGACACAACTAAATTTATTTATATTCTGAAACATATGGAAGTTAAAATTGATATCATCTCCAACCCTCCATAACCTAAACAGGCTGGTCTATCTTTACAAGACATTGAGGCTCCTCTTGGACCAATGTCTATAAGCGCATAAATCACTAAGTAAACTATAAATTGCAAAGTCCAAACAAAAGCTATATAATATAAATTCTAGTATTTTGACATTATTAAATATAAAAAGATGTTTTGTTTTTTTCTATCGATTCGCCGTTCACAAACAAACCATTCAAAAAAGAGATTTGTTTTTATTTTTTGATCGGTCTCGCCCATGTATTTAGGTTAATGTTTTTCTTATGATGACCCTCACCCCTGACATTGTGAGCCCTTGCCTGTCCATCATTCTTCATGTGAATATGGACTAATGGTGAATCTTATCCAATTATGCGCTTGAGTTTCAATGAGAAATAATAGTAATCATGATATAATGTAAGGTCGGATACAAGGTTTAAGCCATGTTTAATGGCTCAAGGATAAGCTTCTTAACATAGGTGACAAGAGTTTGATGTTGAGCTACAGTAAGTCATTGTTACTCATTTTGATAGAAATGGGTGTTGAAAGACCTGTATTATTTATTCCAGAGTTCACCATTAATAAAACATATTCGCTTTAGGCTTGGACATGGTGGTTAGAAATCACCTAGGAGAGATCATTGGAGCGAGGACTTGTTTTCTGACGGGAGTTTTCTCCCCTCATGTTGTTGAGTGTTTGGTTTTGAGAGATGGCCTTGAGTGGTGTGTTGCGAAAGGGTGGCAAGTCTTGGAGGTGGAATATCAGATGCCTCGAATGTAGTTTTGGTTGTTCGTGACCGGTGGTTTGAGGCCATGGAAGCGCCTGTTGTTGAGGACATTTGGTCTTCTTTAGATGCTTTAGGAGATGTGGTGATTCGTTACGTGCCTCGGT
>JAYMSV010000337.1:0-17981 GCA_036897745.1 Erodium moschatum
TGCCGGGCTCGTAGGTTCGGAATTCCGAGCCCTGAGTGCTGTTCGCTTGGTTCGGCCAATGGGTTTGCGCCACGTGTCCCCAACGGTAATAAACCGGTCTAGCCAACTAGTGAAAACACTAGCCGAGGTCCGAGCATTTTGTGTAAAGGCTATGTAGTAGGTACACGTCATGACCTCCCTCTATTTTGTTCTCGGCTTCGTCATTTTCGTCTCTTTTCACTGTCCAGCGAAGAAAGCCAAACAAAACTGGACAAAACAAAAGCAAAATTGTTCATCGCAGCACTCTCTTCTTCCTCTCCCTCGCAACTTCCTTTTCTCTTCCAGACACGACCCCTTCTCTTTTCACCCACCCGATCTCATCGTCCCCACTTCCTCCAATACCGATTTTAGGGCATAAATATCTCTCATCAAAACCCTTCTTCATCAATTCTCGAGCCCTTCTTCAGGATTGATCGGTTCGCTTGACTCCGAAGGAAGAATGTTCTTCAGCGGTGATCCGTCCACTCGGAAGCGAGTCGACTTGGGAGGTCGCAGCTCCAAGGAAAGGGATAGACAGAAGCTTCTGGAGCAGACCAGGTTGGAGCGCAACCGCCGGTTGTGGCATCGCCAGCAGAACTCGGCGGCAATCAAAATTCAGGTCTTGCTTTAAGCTTTTTATGGAGAAGAGTCTAATTAATGGATGTATTTGGTTTATTTGAGCTTCTTAGTCCAAGATGCTTGAGCATTTGTCAAGCATTGTTTGAAGAATGTGACCTAAGCTGATATGTGGGTGGGTTTTGACTTTGATTTTAGACTATCATGTGTGTTTTGGATACTTGAGATGTGTATGATCACGGCATTGTCTGAAAAAGAATTAATGTCTGTCTGTCATTGGATGAGTTGTTAACTTGTAACAATGTGATTCTTGTTCTTCAGTTGAATCCTACTGAATAATCTTGGCTTGTTTAGTTGGGTTTTTGCTATGGAGAAGTGGGTGTTTATTTAGATTGTCCGTGTGTTGAACTGTTGATTAATGGAGAATGCCTGTGAAATGGAAATTGAATTAATGGATTCGTTTCATGATCAAGATGACCTGTACACGAATTGCTTCCTGATAGAGTTTCTTCACAGAGTTTTCCAGTAGTCCCTCATTGATGCCATACCATGCCAGGAATGCATAGTAACATTTAGTGTGTGAACATATATTGAAATTGTTTCTGGATATTCCTGGCTGAATTAGAAGATTAGAAGCGGGAAATGAATAACGGACTCTTTTGGCTGACAGATGTATGAAACATCTGTCAGCACTGAAATGGCCTTATAGAATAGTTATAACTGGAGACCTTCTTAAAGTGCAAGAGGAACACATTTCTACGCCTGGAAAGTACTAAAATTTTAATCAGCCAATGTATTTATACACATATTTTCTTATATGGTGGAACTGCTACTGCATCTTCTCTCCTGAGTTGCCATCAAAAGCTTTATGTGTTACTTCTCCTGACCGATCAGTATAAACACTTAAGCCAAGTAAATGTTACGGCATAATCAGCAATCATTTAATGCCCATCTAGCACATCAATGGTTAGGCGTATGTGCTGTTTAAAAGTATATAGTAGCAGCAACACATGACCGTTGTATCAAATGCAAAGTATTCGTAGTGAAGCAAACACATGATGAGTTGTGTATCCTTTAAATTTGTTTGCTTCCATCACATTTATGCGAACCTTTTTCTGTAATATTAAAATGCTCTCAATTTGATCTACAAGGCTAATAGAATCATTGTTTTGGTATGTTATGTTTCTTCCTTCAAGCTTCAACGCCCTTTAATTACTTGAAGAACTTGCTTTGAGCTTTCTCTCAATGAGGGGTTGGCCTAAGTTTCCATCTGATATTCTAATAATACTTGTGACTGAGTGTATCCTAGAGCAATATGCTCACATTTCTATAAAGTAGCTCCAAATGAGAGTCCCTACTGTTCAAATGTATTTGATTTCATGCGTCATAATTCATTTTGGAGTTATTTTTAAAGGCCCGCCCAAATATTTTATGATTCAATTATACCTTATTGATCCCCATTCCCTCCATTTCAATTGACTGTCACACTTCCTATGCTTATCTGTTCCAAAATTATTGTCAGATTTCAGATTTCTTATAATCTTACCCCTTGAACTGTTATTTTTTTTACATTAGCATTTTAATACTGAACATCAATACATATAACTACCCTTGTTTCAAACGCATTAACTTAGGTTTTTTGTTGCAAGGGTAATCTCCGAAGAAATGATATATCACATGCGTAAATGCATCAGTTAAGTTTCTATTAAATGTTTGTTTCATTAAAGATGATAGTTGTTGTGAGATAGAGGGTATACAGTTATTAGTACTTTCTGATGACTATTTAGATAATCACAAACAGTTGCTTAATTGGTAGTATGTAATCATGCATTTTTCTTATAACACTTACTGTCAGTATCTGGCTCAAGTAGTTGCTTGGTTTAGTTGTCAAAATTCTATTGTACTTTTTGCATAGTGCTAACTAGTACTAGCTACAGAAATGCTTCAGAGGGAGAAAGGTTGTGGAAGCTGAACATTCTAAGGTGAGAGAACAGTTCTATCTTAGCTACGGGGAGCACTGCGAGAATGTTGACAGGTAGTTCTGTTAGATCTCATGTTAGGTTTAGCTTAATCTAGTACTTGCTAGTTCACCTCTGCTGGCAGTACTTGACATTTATTATTTGTCATCATATTTCTAAATGGCCTTATCTCCTGTGCACTCAGGCATTGTTTTGGTCCAGATTCAGACTTCCTCCGCCAGCTACTTTTTTTCTTCAATGCTCATAATGCTGGTGACTGTTTGGTTCTTTTGGAAACATGTCGGCTACTTCAGCAGTTTGTCCATGATGGTGGTATTTTACTAGTTTCCAACTTACGTACTGTGCTTGGACTGGATATTTGAGATGCAGTTTGGATTAGTCAAATTTTGTATCTTTGCTACTTTGTCGCCTGCCTGATAATACATGTGTGTGTAAGTTTTGTGTCTAAATGCTGTGTCTTCACCCTTTCTCCACCCAACATTGAAGTCTGGCAGAGTATAATGGTGTGTGGTCAGCTATCTCTATGTGAACCTCTTCTTTTTTTCTTGTTGTTGTAACTTTTGCAACTTAAAAGCTACACAAATCATTCATTATCAAGGTCTTTTGATCCTAAAGCATGAAATCCCTTTCATCCACTTGTTGATAAACCTCAAATATCTTGTGAAATTAAGAATCATCTAAACAGTACCACTTAATTTGATAGTATTTCAGATGTACAAATATATTTGTTCCAACTCTTTGACAAATCTTAATTTGTAAAACTTTATCGTGATAACTGTTCTAGTTACAGCAACTATATTCAATGAGGGTGCAGTTTGTGAATTCTGCCAGCTAGTTGCGTCTTGATGAACTTGGTTCATCATTGTTTCTCTTTCTTGAAAACATGGGATTGGCTAGTCAATCCTGTGAGCGACTGAAAACACTGAGGCGCGTCAGCATCAAATACTGAGTTTGTCGGACCAAATTGCAGTTTTCCATTGTACCTTTCTGCACATAGCTTAGTCTTGAAACTTGTTTGCTTCAACTTTTTAGTTCTTACTTTTTATTCCCGTGACATTAATATATATTCTCATGATTTCATGACAACCTTGTTGTTCTCTTGCATCATGTGATTGTGCTGGTTCACCTTGCAGCTTAAACTTTATATGATGATATTAACATCGTCTGATTATCACAGGAAATGCTTTGAGCCTTTTTGGTGGCATGGATTATTCTTCTAATCATTCTTTAGTGGACTACAGAGTGAAGCAACTATCATTTTCATGTATATGGGCTGTACACCAAAATAGGTAGGCAGCATAAATGCTTTTTGTAGGATTTGTCATATCCTTATAATCGCCCATGCTTCTGAAATTAAGAGGTGATTGCATCTTGTTGACTGAGCTTATGACATAGGCTCAGTGTCACATTGGTTTAGATTGAACTAGTGGCATTGCATCCCTTACCTTAATTTTCTTGGAACTTTGAACAAAAAAATTCCTGCTAGCATTTCATGCTTACTTGCTGAAACACTCTGCTACAACCATTATGTTTATGTGTGCATATAATCATGCATATATGTTTTGCTTCCTCGAGCAAGCATTGCTTATTAAGTTGTTAATTGAACAGAAATCAACTAAAGGATCAGCTTTTGTTGTCACCTGAGGAATGTGGCCCTACGACACCCTTGCTTGAAGCAGTTGTGCTTCTAATAGATCCTAAACTTCCATGGGCTTGTAAGACGATTAGCCATCTGATGCAAAGGAATGCATTCACCTTATTTAGAGATATTGTTCTTACTGCTAAGGTATGCCATCTCATTTAGCTATGTAGTTTTTTTCTTGTTTCAATTATTATGTTCTATATGCTTTTTGCCATGTTATTATTTTTTTTTTGCTTTTATATGAATATGCTTGTTCTGCAAATAAACTTTAGATTCCATATTTGTTCTATTATACATGGCCCCAATTGAGCTGAAGGTGAAAGCAAATACATGTATTTGACTCTGGCTAGTTAGGATGTAAAATATGAACTACTGAACTCAAGTTAAGTTTATCAATGCTTAGTATTAAGGAACTTTACTCGAGAAAAGTCTGTACCTACCCAAGACTGAGAATATTGTGAGGGTTCTTCAGTTGCTTTAGCCTTAATAGATTAATGCATGTTAATACTAATTAGATTAAGAGTCTTGTTCCCATATGCTGATTTGTAAAATCTATTCAAAGTGTAAAACTTAAGCTACATGCCTACATATAAAGGCCTATTCTAAATTTCTAATAGGTAGCTTTGTTTATCTATTATTAAATGTGGGCCTTCTTTTGGGTAAGATCTGCCTATGACATGTATAGAATGAATATATTGTGGATGGCTTGGATTGAAATTTAAATTATGGCATTTTTTTGAGGTACTGCACCTTCTGCATTAGAGTGGTGCTAAAACAAAGAGTATCATATTGCTATTGTTCAGGTTCTGGGGTCAGTTATATATTATTGTTAGATTTGCTTGTTTGACGCCTTCCAAACAATTTGCTTTTTGTGATATTTGTTCCTGTTGCTGTTATAAGATAATGTTTGGAGTCTTAGGGTCTCAATTTCGGACATTCGCTCGATGTCTTTTATTTATGGAATTTTTGTTATGCCACACCAGCCTACTCAACTCATCTTTGTAACCTCTTTATACTATGATTTGGTTTTGCAGGAGAATTCAAGGATCAGCAATTTCGTAAATAAAATATCTTCTTTAGAACGTGTGCTTACCCTCATGGTTTCTCACATAGGTGACAAGCCATGTATTTGCCCAGTTACTGATCCACGGTGGAGTTTCTCCTCTCAGATTCTTACTGTTCCATTCCTGTGGCAGCTTTTCCCCTATTTAAAAGAGGTAAACTTTCTATAAACTATCTTTTCCTTTTGGTCCTACTATTTTATCTCCAAAACCGTTTAGAAATATCAAGTGGTGGCATAAGTTATCATTGATCAAATAACCATGGACTGCATTTTCTGTGGCTGCTGTTCTTATTTTTTTGTGAACAATTTATAGATTTTGCATGCCTATTTTTTGTTCATCATGCAAAATGCTTCAATGCCTTTTGCTATGGTGCTCTCCATGTGTCATGTTTATTAAGCTGTTCCATGTTTCATCATTATCAAGAGGTTATTGTATTTGTATGTAATTATTGGAGTGTATTTTCTGATCCAGGTATTTGCAACACGGGAACTGAGCCAACAATATGTTCATCAGATAGCAATATCTCTGAAGAATCATGCTAATGTATTGCCCAATGATACATCAGTTGAGTTCCCTGGTTATGCATGCCTTCTTGGAAATATACTGGAAACTGCTGGAGTTGCTTTATCACAGCCTGATTGCTCTTTTGAGATGGTAAGTAACTTAGTAATAGTTTGCCATTTCTCTTATATTTGGACACATTGATACATACTGTGTATTAAAACTTACAGTGTAATCAGTTCTTTCGACAATTACTGTATATGCATCCTCTCATAAAAGTTTAGATTCTATATGTGCCTGATCAAAAATATGCTCTCATGTGTAATGACTGTTCTACGGTTTTGTCGATGATGTATGTTTTCCCAGAATAGTACACTTTATTCTAGTTTAGTTTTCTTAATTGTGCTTTTATATCTGCTCAAGTAATATCCTTAAAGGGCAATCAGATCATGAAAATGATACAAATTTGCTGAATTTGGTGATATAGGTATGACAAATTATTCAAGTGTAAGAAAGAAGCAAGTAAATTCTTTTGTTGTTTGATGAATAATGATCATTATCTTTGGTAAATTACCATAAGTGTTGTAGTTTCAGTATATTGGTTCAATTACATTTAGAAGCTAAATGACTCTTTTTTATTTAAGCAGGCTAGGGATCTTGCTGCTGTTGCAACATTGTTACTAGAGGCACTTCCTCCGATAAGATCAAGTAGTGACAGCAAAGAAAGTACGCTGTTATCATCATACAATTAAACTATATGTTTATTTTGCCCAAATTTCTCACTTGAATTTGTGAACTCATTTTTTGTTTTTAGAGCTTTTCAATTGATTGATTGATTGACATGTGTGGGATTATTATTTGGACTTCAGGTTCTACACAAGGTGATGATGATATGCCAGTCAGTGATCAGACAACTGAGATAGTTTTGAATAGTGATTTGGAAAAGCAAATATCCAACGCTATTGATTCACGCTTTCTTTTGCAGTTAGTAAGTCAAGCCGTTTTTTACAACCACTAATGCAATTTTTTATCATAACCTTAAACAAAAAGTGGATTTTCATAATGTGAGTACTATTATTTTGGAGCAGACGAATGTGTTATTTTCGGGGCTATCAATTGTCAGTGGTTCACAAAATGATGGACCGGATGATAGAGAGATGGCAGCTGTTGGAGCAGCATGTGCATTTCTGCATGTAACATTCAACACTTTACCACTTGAACGAATCATGACTGTTCTAGCATACAGAACTGAACTTGTCCCAGTGCTTTGGAATTTTATAAAGCGCTGCCATGAGAATCAAAAATGGTCCTCATTATCTCAACAGTTACCATATCTGTCAGGAGATGCTCCTGGTTGGCTATTACCTCTGGCAGTTTTCTGTCCTGTGTACAAGTAAGATTGCTCATTCTTATTCGGTGGGTATATATCCTTGAGTTTATGAAAAAAAATTCTATTCATTTTTAGTTGGTTTGTTGTATTATTTTGATTCTGAATCATATATTGCACAACAATAATTATCAAGCCATTTCCCAAACAAATGTTGGTCAGCTACATGAGTATTGAATCGTTTACCTAGGTTTCTTGGCTCATCTCTTCCATTTCATCCTATTTAATGCCATCTGCTCCGCTGCCTAACTCATGTGGCTTTTCAGGCACATGCTCATGATAGTGGACAATGAGGAGTTCTATGAGCAGGAGAAGCCTCTTTCACTCAAGGATATTAAGTGTCTGATTATCATACTCAGACAGGTAAGTTCTTGGTGAAGAATCTATACATGAACACATCAGAAGAAACAATATATGTAGTACCTCAATAACGTACCCTGAAAGAAATTTTGTTTGACTAGATTGTATTTAATTTTGGAAAGGAAACATAGATGTCCTTATGCCAGATAATGACAGCTCGTATAGTAGGATTCTATTAAGTTTTTATGCCAGTTATATTAGCTTGGATGTTATTTTATTTTAGTTTGGCTGTTCTGCAGGCTTTATGGCAGCTCCTATGGACAGATCCCAAGGCACCCTCTAACTGGGGAAGACTTCTCAGCAACACCACTGCTCACAAGAAGAGTCCAGTAGAGTTCATTCAGCACAGAGTTAGCATTGTAGCATCTGATCTCCTCTCACAGGTATTTGCATATATAAGTTACTGAACTTGATTCTAGTTTAATAAATCATCACACCTTTTTTGGAAACTTATGGTTGTATGCTTTTCCATGCTTATTCTGTAAACATTAAGATCCCTACTGGCTGGGTTCGGGTGTGGTGACTGGAAAGTGAGGTGTATTATGTCCAGAATGCTTGTGTGCGATCAAGATACTTATATAGCTTAATTAATGAGGGGATGTGATGCCTTTTACTTATCATTTAGCCAGGAAGCAGTGTTAATGTGTCCTTGACCATAAAAATACTCCATACAAAATACTAGACAATTTTAAGCTAATTTGACATCTCAAACTGTCAATGTAGTTGCAAGATTGGAATAACAGACGACAATTTGCACCACCAAGTGATTTCCATGCTGATGGCGTCAATGACTTTTTCATATCTCAGGTAATACTTCATGAATTCCTAATTGTTTTTTTTTTTAATTCTAGGGGCCTTTCTGGATGCTGCTTCATAATTTGGTGTTTTTTTTTTCTCTTCCAGGCTGTTATTGAAAATACCAGAGCCCATGACATATTGAAGCAAGCTCCTTTTTTGATACCCTTTACAAGCAGGGTGAAGATATTTGCTGTAAGTGGTTTTACATTATGCAAGTCTGCTTTTGGCTCTTACATATTGAAGGATAGGATTTATTATCAGTTATGCTTTTGTTTATGAGGGAATAAACTGCTAACAATTTTTATTTTCAATGTCTTTTATTTGAAGTATTTTGTATGAATTTATCTACAGTCACAATTAGCAGCTGTAAGGCAAAGACACGGGTCCCATGCTGTTTTTACCAGAAATCGGTTCAAAATACGAAGGGATCACATTTTAGAAGATGCATATAATCAAATGAGTGCATTATCTGAAGAGGATCTTCGAGGATTGGTAATATCCTTTACTGTTTTATATTCATCCCCCCCCCCTGAAATTCACCCTATCCTCTTTGCTGACCCATATAAAGGAAGAAGAGGATGGTTTTGATTTTATTCTATTCCAACTAAATAATTTTAGTTGATATCATGCAGATTCGTGTAACATTTGTCAATGAACTTGGAGTAGAAGAGGCTGGTATTGATGGTGGTGGAATTTTTAAAGATTTTATGGAGAACATTGCACGAGCTGCCTTCGATGTGCAGTATGGGTTATTTAAGGTGATTATTTGTTTACATTTCAGTTGTTTTTCAAACATTTCTTCATGCAACTCTTGGGAGATGCTAGCTAGATATTTTTGAGAGTTTAAGAATGGACTCTTAGTTCCTCTCCTATACCATTGGTGTATACCAACTAATGCTGGTTTGGTAATTGAACACTAAGCAGCAATGGTGACTGACTGAATTGGGCTCACTAATGGCTTAACTATTCAGTACAGAAATGTGTGTCTTCCTATTGGTTCTTGGTCTACTGGTTTGTAATTCCGATAAGGTTATTCAAATATCGTCTTTGATTTTCACTGTGTGTCTGTGCCTTTTGAAGAATTTCTGTTCACAAGTGTGTTTTCATGTTTCTAGTACACAGATTCAGAGAAAAGCGCTTGAATTTTGGTTTGCTTAGTTGATATGAAATTTGACTGAGGAGAAATTCAAACATGGAATAAATTTCAGAAGCTGAAAGTTTTGAAGTTATAATAAATTATAGAATCTGGTGTATTTACAGGAATGTTGAAAGGTTTAGAATATGTGTCTGAAGATGCTACCTTAATTTAATTTTGATGCTTGTTAAACCATGACCCTGTAGCATTTGGAAGTAAATGAACCATAATATATGCAGATATTGGATTGAGTTTGATGGAAACAGGCATGCAATTGTCCAAAAATATATCTTTCGTGGTGCGCAAAAAATAATAATAGAAAAATCGACACGGCCTGGTGCATGCTGTGTCTCAGCTCGCAGGTTATATTGACTTTTTTCCCTTTCTCTTCTTGGTGTATTTAGGAAACTTCCAATCATGTGCTATTCCCAAATCCTGGATCAGGAATGATTCATGAGCAACATCTCCAGTTTTTCCATTTCCTTGGTACACTTGTTTCCAAGGTAAGATATATATTTTTATTGTTTTAAAAATTTATGCTTGTGCCTTATCTTTTTCATTGCTGTTACATAGCATGATGCTCAAATACCAACATTTCCAGTTATATCTTTGTTTTCATATGCCACATTTTTCAAAATTTATGAAGCCATAACTGATTGCTTGCTCACTTCATCAACTTAAGAGTTATTTTTAGTCTATTTTCATGCTAGCTTGATTTTGCTAAATTTGTCAAACCATTATTTTGCAAGCTTCTGGTCACATGTGCACCTAATTTGCACTCTAACTGATCAGCAAAGTCTCTACCTTTAATTGTACATCCTGAATCCCTGATGTGACATCTTTGTTAATATTGTTCTTGCAGGCCATGTTTGAAGGGATCCTGGTTGATATACCATTCGCAACATTCTTCTTGAGCAAATTAAAGCAGAAGTAAGATTTCTGGCTTTCTCCAGTTCAAATTTGTCTGCATATACTTTGCACCTAAATAATTAATACGTGTCAACGTCAATCATAAAGAACTGTCTTTATGTTTGAAATGATTTGTTTATGAGGTTGCTCGACAAGTATTTGTATAAAATGACTTAGTTTTACAGGTTATAAGGTCTTTACTGATGTAAATAGCTTACTACTCATCATTTGCAGTCTAATATGAATGCATGCATGTTTCTTGGGGTAACCATAAAATGATGAAATTCACTGGAAAATACTAGATTGCATCTTAGTGGCTGTCGAATGTTGCTGTGTTATTGAATCATTTGATGATATGTGACTGACTGTTAGTGATAAGCATGCCCAATGAAACTGAAATCCCTTACTGCATTTTCTTTTGCTGATATTGTTTTTTGGCTTTGCTAAGGTATAACTATTTGAATGACTTGCCTTCCTTGGACCCAGAATTATACCGCCATCTTATTTTTTTGAAGGTAATGTTTTCATCTCCTTCCTCTAATTTTTTATGTATATTTTTATGTGATGGATGTGGACGGGGAGGAGGATGTGGGTTATGATTTGCAATTTGAGCACCCATGGGGGTCTATATCGTGTGAGGCCACAGTTGAAATTCAATGGAGCTAAGCCCTTACATGATAACACAGGTAGCATGAGCAAGCTTAAAGATCGGATAGATTTCTAGTTTGTTCAGTTCCTGATTAATAGGATGGTAATAGACTAAGAGCTATTTCCCGATAAAATAGTTTAGCAAGTATCAGACAAAGTAGGATAATTAGAAGCAATATTTCCCCCGTATAGTTTTCTTGTGTTTTATTGCTAATAGATTCATCGTTCCTTTGTTGTTAGGCTCATTGGTAAGCTCAAATAAAACAAGTTGAGCTTAATTATTATCAACTCAAATTAGTATCATTTAAAAGTCGGCCAGCCTTGGGTTAAAGGGTTAATCTTGAGGTTGCCTTTGTTTCTACATTTCAAGCTCGAGCTTGGCTCATTTGTATGAGCAAGTCGAGTTGGCTACGTTCAGCTTATTTGTATGTGATAAATAATCTATATATGGATCAACATTAGTATTTGCCTTTTCCACTTAATCTTTACTTGAGTTTTTGTGCCAAATTAATCATTGTTAATTTTCAGTTTGAGCAACTTCAAGTAGCATGAAAAGCGACAAAAAAGAAGCAAAGTATCTAGCAAATCAAAATTAAAATTTGAAATAGAAGATAGTTATTGCTTTATCAATTACGTTATATTCACAACGTTCGGGTGTTTTACCTTTGCTTTCTTCATCACGTGATCTGCAGCATTTTGAAGGTGATATCTCTGAGTTGGAATTATACTTCGTAATTGTAAATAACGAATATGGGGAGCAAACGGAAGAAGAATTACTCCCTGGAGGAAAAGATATACGTGTTACTAATGAGAATGTCATTACATTTATTCATCTTGTGGCCAATCACCGTTTGAATTTTCAGGTAGTACACCTTCGTTTCTGTTGATTTAGGTTCATTTTATTTATGTCTTCTGTGTGTAATCTTAACTCTATGAAATGATATTGCTTTCAGATACGCCAACAGAGCTCTCATTTCTTGAGGGGGTTTCAACAGCTTATACCCAAAGATTGGATTGATATGTTTAATGAACATGAACTTCAGGTATTTATTTTTAGTGGCTTGTTTTTATTTTTGCATGTAGAATGACAACCAAAGGTAGGTTGAAGCTTGTATGTTTGTTTCTGATGTAAACTATATTTTTGACACCTGTGTTTACAGTTGCTGATATCAGGTTCACTTGACTCCTTGGATGTTGATGATTTACGGGTTCACACAAATTATGCGGGTGGCTATCATAGTGTAAGACATTTAATTTGTTTTTTTGTGTGTATGGATTGTGTCTATTCATGGATTTTATGGCATTTTAGTAGTGTCCTCAGGTGTCGACTTTGCTTTGCAATGTTCTCATTTTTTTCTCGTTAAAATAATCTATATCTTTCTTGTTTTTGGATTGTTAATGCCTTATTTATGCATGGAAAATATGAAGTATTTGCTATAATTAATTTTGTGAATTTTTCCGCCAGTAAACCTCGTTGGTTGCCAAAAATATGAAGTATTTGCTATAATTAATTTTGTGAAGTTTTCTGTCAGTAAACCTCGTTGGTTGCCAGAGAAAATTGCGAACTTCTAATATTATTTTTCACAGGAACACCATGTCATCCAGATGTTCTGGGAGGCTCTGAAAAGCTTTTCGCTGGAGAATCAAAAGAAATTTCTTAAGTGAGTTACAAGTTATCTATAATTAGGACCCTCCACTGTTTGCTTCAATTTATTGTGATATTGTTACCTTAAAATCGTAATGATATAGACCTCTTAAAGACAGTAACTAAGCTTGTTCTTTACAGGTTTACTACTGGCTGCTCTCGAGGACCACTTCTTGGCTTCAAATATCTCGAACCTGTATTTTGTATACAAAGGTGACAGTGATACTGAGTTTAATCTAACAAATTAGAATGCTGAAATGGATTTGAATTGATTGTTCCGGACAGGGTTTTTACCTAATGTAGTGTAAAAAAAATTCACTCTTTTCTCAGGACTGTGGGAACGGCTAATGATGAAGCTCTTGATCGATTACCGACATCAGCTACTTGCATGAATCTTTTGAAACTTCCACCATATAGAAGGGTTGTCTATGTACAAGCATCCTTTGGTTTCTATAAAAGGAATATAATTCTGTTCTGAAATTCACCATTTAGTGGACCACATATTATTAAATAAAAGTAAAAATGAGAACAATGGCAGGTTTAAATGACCCGCAGTTGTTCTGTTAGCAACTTAGCATAGCATGTACAATAAGCTATCCAGGGTGTGCTACAGAGCTTGTCTAGGGCAGTGTGCTTTTCTGGTTTTTGAACATATGTACACAGTATATATATTTTTCTGTTATACACTGTCCTTATTGGTTTCAAGGGATATGACATTCTTGGGCTATGTCATGATTACTTGGGTAGTTTTCAGAGTGAATTAGTATTACCATCAAATTAGATTAGCTGGAGAGAAACCCAAGAATCAACGGGTTTAGGATAAGTGGAACCAAAACCTATTATAGGGAGTGGAATTTTAGCAAGAGTAGACGTGTGAGGAAAGATTCATTTATGCTAGAAGATACGGTGATCATTTAAATTGATAATTTACGTACCATGGATAGATTTTAATGGGGCAAACATTATTTACTTACCTACTTTGACCTTTCACTATCAAAAGCATCCCCTAAAGGTGAGGGGTTATCAGTAACAAAATCTGTCACATTTCGTATCGATAAAAAATACTCGGATTTACACAGAATAGGTGACGGTTTAATCTGGAACACACTGTCACCTTTCTCATTTATGAGTGGTTTTTTGAACAAAATGACCCAGATCCGGGTGTTTTTTATGGTAAACGAAAGGTAACTGTGTGCGACCGGTAATGCCTCATCTTTATAGTGTGTTTGAGGGAACCCCATTGTAATGAAGTTACCCCATTGTCTTACAATCAGGAGGGCACCTAAGTCGGATTATTTGTGGTGCTTTTCTGTCTGTGTAACTTTAGGCTCGAATAAATTGTTTATTTGTTTATTTATCTTCATAGATGTTATCCTTTGCCAATGTTCACTCAATTTTATTTTTCATGTTTGCGACTCTTTCGTGCTTTGTATTCAACTTTATCGCTTTGGACTACAGCAAAGAACAGCTGGAGATGAAGTTGCTATATGCAATCAATGCAGAAGCTGGTTTTGATTTGAGCTGATGGAGCTTTTTGTGTACTTGTTGGGCTAAATGCTATGCACCAAGTTCTACTGGGGAAAATTACTATCTTCCCAACATACATTATGCACCAGTTGATATGGGTTTTATACCCCGATTTATGCGCAGAGGTCTTAGGGATCTGTGGCGCGAGCCTAGGAAGACTGAAGATTGCAGACATAGAGAAGTTCTGAAAATAATAGTAGAGCATGTAGATAAATGCGGGGCCAGCCTGCGGATACAGATTACATGTATATATGCCAGCTTCTTAAGGATTTAAATGCGCAATGAACAGTTTTAATTAATTAGCACGGGTCTTGTGAATGGAATATTCAAAATAACCTTGCTATAAATTCTGTAAATTTAGGCAATTACTTGTAACAAGTTCTTTTTTAAGATATTGTTGATTATGATATTCAGTGTTTTCTTCATTACTTGACTTGAATACAAGTATAATATGGCGATGATGAAGTTCCTGTTCTGGTTGTGTTATCAACTATGTATCCGAAGAGCTCTGTTTTTCAAGGAAAGGCGAAGATGATATGCAATTTGTTTGATTCCTTGCTAATGTATCGGCACAGTGCCATCAAATTACAAACTGCAGGAATGGATTACTCTAGCATAAGTAAAGGCAACCGACCTGCTTGCCTTAATAAGAAGACCAAAAGAGAAGATCTTGTTTCACCTTCTCCAAGCTCATATGGGCATTTTCCAAGAAGATCTTGTTTCACCTTCTCCAAGCTCATATGGGCATTTTCCATCTGAAACTTGACCGGATTAAGCTCGACAAGAAAAAAAAAAAGAAATTTCAGGTATGTCCGTAACGTGTTTCGGTAAAAAAATAATAATAATAGATATTGTTGTGTAGGAAACAAGGAATATAATAAAGTGAAAATCATAACCTAAAGAACTTATTTCGGTTATTAGATCAAATTTAACAGACCATTCTAATAGTTAAACTTTGAATTTATTTCTATATTTTAAAACTCCTCAAAATCACATACCATTGGACCCATTGTACTGTACCAAGTTATGTATAATTTACTCTATTTCAAGTTAATCGAAGTGGTAGATATAATTTTAATGATTTTAAAATATTCTTAATAGTATTTTTCCCACTTTAGTTGAGTTTCTAGTTTCTAGAACTTCTTACTCTGTTCAGTGTTCGAGAGCATGTTGATGACTGTCATGAAGCAGCATACTTATAAATTATAACCAAACCAGTTGTAAATATAAAGTCCATATACATACAAATACAATGGAACCGACCCATTTTGCCTTTTCAATTCATTCAATAGTCACTTTCCAATGAGAAAAGCATGGAAACAATGGCAGCTAATGCTTTACCCAATGGTAATTAATTAATCAAATGAAGCATATAGATTTGTGATTAGTGCTTTCACACAACCTTTTTTCTAAAACCTGCTAAAGACAAAGCAATCATGTGTTTTCTGAATTGAAAAACTCATATATTTTATTGTCTTGTGTTGGAATATCTGTAACTTAACAAGGATTGAAGCACATTATAATGGTGTCGGAGTTTTTTAAAGACTCTTTTTGCTTATCGTTGTTGTGCTTTTCACTAACAAAATGTCTCAAGAGACGGAGACAAAAACTCGTAAGTAATCTTGTTTTGCTTAGCTTCAAGGACAAAAGAAGCGACAAAGCAAAAACATGGGTTGCTTTCTATTGGGTGTGTTTGGATTAGTTATATAAAATTAGAGTTGCGTTTCTACTGTAATAATGTATATGAACTCGTCTTCAAAATCAGCATCATAATATTGTTTGTTTATGATTATGAAGGCTCATGTTTGATCTTATTTTTGGTTTTCTTTGTAAGTTAATATGTCTTTACGCACTTGAAATGAACAAGGATTAGTAACTAGGATGGCCATTGAAGCTTAAATATAGTCATGGGCGGATATTCGTCTGTTAGAAGAGTATTTTCACTTGTCCGTGTGGATGAAGACTTGGATTTCTGGATCCACAAGCCGTTCATGACAAATGAGCGTTTGACGGATTTCATCCGCATATATATACGGGTGGATTGGGTTCGATCCGCGTGACCTGCAAACTATATGTCAAAATCCAAGATGAAAATTATTTGAAAAAAAACTAACATCATTTCTTGATTCAAACAGTTTCCAAACACATAGTTACATCGCAAAAGTGCTACATCTTATTTCGTTACAAAAGTAATGATTTCACACATGTAGTTAGGCTGATTGGTGATTAACTTTGTAGGATGATTGATTGGATTATATGTATTAAATTGAGCTTGGTACCATGTACGACCAGGCAAATCATTCACGAATTTATCTACTCTGATCAACAATCCGCCTACATTGCAGCGGATAAATAAAGTCTGATCCACTATCCATCCACTCATATACATGTAAATAACAATCAGGCAAATAAACATGCTAAGCGGATCACCGAATGTTTGTTAACAGCCCTAATCATGTGTACTAATTTTCTTATATTTTTGTTTTCCCTTACAACTCAATCAAAGATGTCAAATATACTTGCCCTTACGAATATAGGTTGTACCTAATCTGCTACACAAAACACAATGTACATGTATGTTATACTTAAAATCACTTAGTATTTTAGCTTACTTCCTTAGTAAGTAGCCCAAATTGCTCGTTCTAAGACAATACGATTACATTTACGTCGTTTGAAAACCGTTAATTTAGCCGAAATAATTTTGTGATCTATACGATCTCTTGACGGGTGTATAACTTTGGGCCACCCAAATACATATATATCAAGCAACGCAAGCCATTTTCTTGCTTCTCCAAATATGATCCGGGTGTGATGATACTCATATCTCATCTTTCCCAAACTTCACAATTTCAAAAATAATTCATTTCACCAATCAACCTCAAAAAAAAGCACATTTTTCATTCAACACGGTAATAGCATAAACTATATATATTACGAGTATGACCAGAATAGGCGTGATTAATATTATAGAAGAATTCATTAGATAATTAATTAATGATTTCTTACATCCCCAAATTTCCAACAATGATTGAATAATATATAAATATAAAGCATTAGTGGGTTTTGTCAAACCAGCCATTAACGTTAACATCATATGAAATGACAACAACTAAAGACCCCAAGTGAAATATTTTATTGACTTCACAAGAAATTGATGTCCCAAAGTTTGTTAAATTAATCATGACATAATGGATGGTGACGATCACTAGCTTATTAACTAGATACCTTGGAAAAAATAGCATCTACCATATTAAATAAATCAATCCCAAAACAAGAATTTAATATTAAAATAAAATAAAAGACCCCTCATTTTACAAGGCGGACTTAATGTAATGGTGCCATGTATCTGGACTAACCTGTCTTAATCTTTGGGATATTTACGTCCTAACCCTAGCTGTACCCGTTCATGATATCATATATGACTTCGAAATTCTAATTCTAATTAATTGCTACACCATCTTTACTTAGTTACATATTTGTATAAATATAGTCACGAAAGATTAAAGTATTCAGAAAAAAATACTCTATAATTAACAAGCAATGGAAAACTCACAAGTTTGATTAAACTTGATCATTCATAACTCGTAAGTAAATAAGATTACAAGAGAATGTAAAAAAGGTTGATATTATGAAAAGTAAGAAGAGTATGGTATTGGATTTAAGCAAATCTACAAGTAAAGTGGAAGCCTTTATAGATCTAAGCGACAATTAAACCTAGCGCCGCTCTGCTATGCTCTCTGCCTACTGTCTTTCTTCTTCTTTGCGCAACCGTCGGCGGCGGCCATGGCTTTG
>JAYMSV010000338.1:0-17979 GCA_036897745.1 Erodium moschatum
GAGAAAGACCTGACGAAGAGATGCTCGACAATCGCCGTGCTCTAGATCTGTATACAAGGCTTGCTCCGGCGAGATTGCGACCGCTTGAGCTCCGACGGGGGCTTCTCGACGGCCAATCTCTCCTCCTTTGTATCAATGCTTGTTTCGGGTATAAGGAGTGTTGGATAGGTTTAGAGATGAATGGTTTAAAGATGTTAATACATGAGAATAAGATATGAGTGGTACAGGATAAGAAATGAGTGGTTTAAAGATATTATTTATTTTTAATTTAAAAGTATTGACTATATAAAAGCTGTATTATATTAAAGTATTTTTTATTTTAATTATAATATATTTATTAATAGCATACTTGTAGTTTGTTTGAATAGTGAGGGGTAATATAGACATTTCAGCAAAAAACTAACAGAAAAAGTAACATAATTTGTAACGATGATAAAAGTTGGATACCTAAGTGTGCCACATGAAAAAATGATAGATGAGAGGCTTATTTGCTAAACGCGTATAGTTGAGTGGTGCTTTATGATATTTATCATTTTTTTATAATTTAATAAAAATGTCAGTTACCAAAAGGGATGGCCTGTTATTAAAAGTTACAAAAAATAACGATACAAAAGATATGTTACCAATAAAAAAAGAGTACAAAAGATAACTAACTGATATGTTACCCATAAAAAATGATGTAACAAAACTTTCCCTTAAATACCTAATTGCTAATTTAAAACCAAAAGTTTGTTTTAGGTCTTAGTTGGACCCCTCAAATCCTAGGGTTTGTAGAAGAAAAAAAGAGAGATCGGAGGATAAAACGGTTCGTGGCCGTAGAAGTTAGAATTCCGACGGGAAATTGTGGTCTTGGATCTCTTTGTTGTCGGCGTGAAGTCAATAAACCATAGGTTTCAGTTGTTGGGTCTGCTTGGAACCTTCTTTTGGACTTCAGATAAGCCTGAACCTAAGCTAAGGTACATATGTTTGCTCTCTCTTGCATCCTGATGTGATGCTTGTTTCTTGTTTTCTAGGTGTTCCCATTTTTTTTGTTCATGATTGGTTGTTGCATATTGCTTTGATATTATTATCTTCTCACTCATACCTTTATTCGCACTTCCGTTTTCCATCTGTTCTCTCCTTGCTCCGAACTGTCTTGGGTCCATGTGTCTTATTAAGCTTGATCTAACCAAAATCAGGCAAGATCCGGTAAGGGACGGATTTGAAGGGGTTTAATGGCACTCATTGCCCAAGAAAGTTTCACAAAGTATAGAACTTTCAATTATCTTCAATTCGATATCTTATTGGTCTAAATCGGAATTCGTATGAAGAAGTTAGATCTGTGAGTGTTTGACTTATTTTCTTTCCAAAACGCTCAATTTTTAGCTCACACTCCATAACATTCTCTATCAACCCGATTTCGCATGTTGACTTCTTTAACCTTCCTTATCATGTAATTTTCTCTCTTTTGTTCACTTTTATTGAATCTTCCATCTTTTTTCATAATCACTCGTTTAGGTGAAGATTGAATTTGTAATGCAATGAGTTTCTTTTTACATGTTTGTTGTTTTCTTGCATTGTAGTTGTTACTCAAAATATGCCTTTAATATATTTAGGAACAAAAAACATACATACATACATACATAATACAAGCACTAATATGGTGTTATAGATTTCAATTCCTTTCTTACTTTTGCATTGCTTTTGCACTTCCTTTTGCATTGCTTGACATGTTCGCCTCTCGTATGCATTCACCTTCTCTTACAGTGTTGAAGATGAGCTTTATAGAGATTGTGAACTTGTGTAGATGAGCTTTACCGAGATTGTGGAATTGTCTAGTGATGATGATGAACATGGAGAAGTGAATGTGAAGCCTATTAAATTGGAGCCCGGTTTTATTGGCAATTCTCCAAAACCGAAAGAATGTTATGCTAGTCAACCAAAGGAGGATAAGAAGTCTAGTGCTCAACAAAAAAGACAAAAGTCTGAAGAGAATAGAAGCTCAAGTGCTGATCAAAGTAGTATTAGTATGTTGGAGCAAGTGCAGTCTCCTGTTGATGATACAAGCCTTTCTTCGTCATCAACTATACATCCTGCGCCACTTTGTCGGCAATTTTGGAAAGCGGGGAGTTACAAAGATGACCTTGGATCCAAAGCTACCCGTCAAAGTAATGAACTTTGCTTGTCTTTTACTTTTTATGCCATTTATTGATTTTGGTTTGTGTCCCAAAATATTGTTTAGTTTCATCATTAAGTTCATGATTTTCAATATTTTTTTGTGACGACCATTCCTAATTTATTCTTTTACCCCAACCTTCCTCCAAGTAGAGTACCCATTCCTAATTTATTCTTTGAATGACAGATGGAAAAAATTATCTTCATGTCCACCCGATGTTCCTCCATTCCAATGCTACTTCACATAAGTGGGCTTTTGGCGGTATGTCTGTAGTATGTTTTTCTTGAGTTTCTCATTCTACTTTTTGACCAATAGAGAAAGTGATTAGTTGCTTTCTATCTCTATTTCCTCATGTTTTCAGCCATAGCAGAATTGCTTGACAATGCTATCGACGAGGTAATTGTTAATGCTTTTAATTGCCCATAATGTTTTGGATCGTGTGATTCTATGCCCAAAAGATGTAGTTGTGTTGCAAAATTATCATGAGCACCATATTTGTTGCTAGTTCTTTAAATATCTCTATATATCTCGTTCTACCTTTTTTGTTCAAATCGGGCACTTTCTCTTATGAAATATAGTGTTTGATTTGTTCTAGTTCATTCGCTTGGGGGAAATATGGAGGTGGGGTTGGAATTAAATTAGGAATTGTCAATAAAAAAATGGATTCCTTTTCACTATTTCCTAAGCTTTTGTTTTAGTTAAAATGAACTTTAGGATCTCTTCATTCGTCTAGAAAAGAGAGAAGAAAAAGTAGTCAAGGATCCAACTAGCATATACATTGGTCACTAAATACACTCCCCTGCGGGCAGTGTCGAAGGCACTAAGGCCCTGCGGGGGGGCACGTGCCCCACTCATATCAAAAATGGAAAACAACCATTTGAAAAATAAACATGATATGCACTTCACCATGAATTGTACACATTTCTCTCGGTGAAAGTTAACAATAATTTAATTCTGGAGGCTGTTGTGGTGAGGTTGTTTCTTGATGCTGCAGTTGCTTGTTAATTTTGTTAATTACATGATGTTGAAGTATATGTCCCACATTGAAAGTGTACAGACGAATTAACCACTTGATGAGCATATTGGTGTCTCCACCCATCAGTTCGAGCTTTTGGGTTGGATTGAGCATTTATGTGGTATCACAGTTGGTTTGGCCCATGGCTCGTTTGTCACCTCCACCCTGTGGTCTCTGGTCCATATGCAGATGTCCAGTCCTGCTATGGCCCACGTGTAGGTGTCCAGTACTACACGTGGGGGAAAGTGTTAAAGTATAAGTCCCACATCGAAAGTCAGGGCCGGCCCAACAGTTCTTGGGGCCTAAAGCGAAAGTTTCAAGCGGGCCTTTTATAAGAATTTGATTAATTTAGTAAACAGAAAATAATACTTATAAACTATATTACTACTATCTAATACTTAAAATGTTAGTATTTATACTGTTTCAAGTTTAACTTATATATCTAATTCATTTATAACCTTATCATACGAGTTGAAAGTCTATTTATATTCAATTTATTTTAGTGTTGTTAGAAGATGTCTTATTTTTATTTTGATTGTTCATCACTTGTTATCAATACTTATAGCTGATTTGAAAACTCAACTTAAATAGAAATATTTAACAAATGATTAAATAAAAAGTAAAAACACAGTAAGATATCTATTATAGAAATATTAGAACATACGGTGCATAATGTTATTAAAAGTAAAATTATATCTAATTCACAAAACACAATTATTCTTATTTTGATATTACATTTCTTGATCCCAAAACATGTCACATGCATATAACACAAACATCATAAAATAAATTATACAAATTGAATTAGAAAGTTTATACATAATCTTTTTTACACTAAAAATATATCGAATAATAAATTTTCTTTACATGTTTAACTAAAAATACAACTTTCTATTACATGTTTGGATTGAGACAATAACATTGAAAACTAAATGAGAAATCGAGGGCCCTAAATTTCGGTGAGGGAATCATATTAAGGTATTGAAGTACATGTTTTTATTAAAAAATTTAAGTAGAATGTTAGTCTAAAATCTGTAGGCACATCACCGGAATGAATTTATAATTGTAATTAATTATAAATGATTTCGCTAGATATATGTTGGAGCCTTTTAGCAAAAAAAAAAATGGACATGTCATGTTTTGGACTACTCTTTTTTGGACCAATGAAACCAGGTGAAAGTTGTAATTATATTGTTGGTTTGACCCAATTCACGCGAGACTTTTATACAAAATTAATGGTTTATTACGAAACTACTGAAATTTTGAGGCCTATTTTAACTTGGGGCCTTAAGCAACAATGGCTTAAGGGTAGGGTCGGGCCTACAGTGACCCCTGCGACAAGTGTTGGGGAGACTACATCCGAATTCGATTCCGAATCGACGTAAATCGACCGCTTTGGAGACGTATCCTTTTTAAGGTTAGGGATGGGGGAACGATAACCATGGTGGATCTTCCCTACGAGAGGTTTTCGGACCATTGTATTAGGTGTGAGCGGTTGGGCCATATGGCCAAGGACTACACGGTGACTATGGAAGGAGTAGGCCCAGGAGAACACCGCCTTAGCCCTTTCGTCAAGATAGACTTGGGTCCGAAGGGAAGTAAGTATCTGAAGCGAGAATTGATGATAGGTCGGGGTAGAAAAGCGGTCTAGACGAAGTCTTATCCCCTTCTCAGGTACACAAAGGCCCAAATGCTCCCACAGTGGACAAGAATCAGATATGCTTTCAGGCCAATGTACTAGTAAGGTTGAAATCTTTTCGACAAGCCCGCATGCAAAAGGTTAGGAATATGCAAAGAGACTTCGAGACCCTACGCTGATGGCAGATAGGCGAGGTCAGACTCATAACACGATGATCTCGAACCATCAAAGGTAGGAGGGGACCAACAACGTCAAAAGAGATCAAGCGCAACTGTCTCCACCACTAATAGAGGGGACACACAACGTCATCTAAGACGAATCTCTAGCTCCTTCGGGTGAAGGTAGAACTAGGGTGGTTGGACAACCTACCCGGACATATGTATCTTCAAAAGGTCCAACTTCAATTGGCTCACATTAGCAGGTGAAGAAATGGAATGTCCATGCTAGAGAGACGAGCATTGAAAGGGATCGTCTCAACTTGGGCAATAAGACAAGGCCTAACCCACATGACATTGGTCCATCCGGAGAAGCCCAGACGAGGAGGAGGACGCGGTCCAGGCAAGGGGTGGTAAACACCACCGCCTATCCTCATAAGAGCCCTAGAAGTTAGTAGGTGGTCCACGGGTCCTTCCCACCTGCTGAAATCAGAGTGGTACCGATACCACTCAGTTCCCGTGTATCAGTCCTCTACCAGGTTTTGGCCTAACAACTCTATCCTTACCCGGATCCTCAATTATATCATAGAAGGGACATTTGAAGTTTGACTCAAGGAAGCGACATATTCCATTTGTGTATCATCGAGACCTCAAACTCATGTTGGTCAAGCCTTTATTCTCATCTTACACAATTGTTACCGTGTTTTTTTTTATCATAGAGAAATACGATAAAATCATACTTTAGTCTAATCTAACCCACTACCGACACTTGCTCCCAAGCAAGTGTACCCACTAAGATTTGAATCTGTGACTTCAATGAGAGATGAGACGTGATGAGCTCTTCACCATCAGGCTAACCCAAATGGAAACTCGTAAAAATTACGTGTTGATAATAAACCTAATATCGAGACCAAAGACCGAAACGGCTAGAAAAATAAAATTATCATTGACCAATGGTAGAAACAAATTAAAAAAAAAAAGGAGGGAAGCCCATTAATAATTTCAACAAATAAGTTAGAATTTAAAATCTGAGTACATAGCAATGCATCCACAAATAAAATATATATGAAAGAAACGATTCCTTAGAAACATAATAAGCAAGAGATGACTGAAGTCTTGTATACACAAAACACTGCGAGAGAGCAGCGCCGATACACAAGGAGAGGTGCAAAGACCATGTGATTTGACTTGCAATTCTTGCATACAAAACCAGCCATGGCTACACAACCCTCAAAGTTTCTGTCATCAACATAAAGGGATTAGCACACTAATTATTGCACAATGTCCATCATAAGACATGTGATTATAACCCTTGATCATATTCTAGCCATGTTAGGCTGTGAGAAAATGGTAAGCAAAGCCCAAAAAGAGAAAAAAAAATCGAATGGATGCATTGTAACTCAACCAATTATATAAATACGTGATTGTAGGACTCGCAAGCTCTGCAGAGGAGTAGCCCTTTTTTCATTTCTTATGGGGCATCTTGGCCTGGTTCCTTCTAAGGCAGCTTACTCAAAAGCCTTTCTGTATGTCACACTCTAAATCATAATTCAGAAGACAACAACAAGAAAATAGCCCAAGATTCCAAGTTGACCAACTCAAGAATCAAATGTTCTACAATCATCTGTCAACATACCATATAGTTACCCGCAA
The DNA here is from genome assembly GCA_036897745.1 of Erodium moschatum. Lineage (NCBI taxonomy): Eukaryota > Viridiplantae > Streptophyta > Magnoliopsida > Geraniales > Geraniaceae > Erodium > Erodium moschatum. Next base: position 6,618 of record JAYMSV010000338.1, read on the forward strand.
ACATTTTTTTGGTAGACAGAGTATCAGATATTTGCAAGAATCTTACAAGTAGACTGTTGCTCACCTGATAACTATGGAGTCAGATCCGATATATGTAGTTCAATTTAAAATTTATACGGTACGAGAGGTTGATTTCCAAAACAAGGTCTATGATAAAAACAAATAATTTCCAGGGCTATACCAGATAGAAGATGGTTTTATAAAGTGAAGCAAAAACAAGTTGAAGATAATGGTTCACGTTGAGAAGGTCAAAGCCAGATCCTCAGCCAACCTAAAAGATGCAAGTAGAAGATAGGTTCCATCATCTACTTGATGGAAGTAGAAGCAAATAAAAGCACAGAAGAATTAAGCCGTACTCCGAGGCCTATTTCCTATATATCCCTCTTCCCATTATGCTCTCTCCATCTCTCTCCCTTTCTCAATTGTCAAAATCAACCAAAAGATAGAGCAAACAGTTTTTTTGTAGTATTCCAGATATGATGGGTCGAAGAAACTCATACATTCTGGTGACTTTCCTAATTGTTTTTATCTGCATGACAGCCACCATAGTTCAAGGTCAAAACAACAACGGCAACGCCAACTCTGGTAACAACAATGGAAACAACAACGCTGGCAGCAACAACGGCAACGCCAACACTGGTAACAACAATGGAAACAACAACGCTGGTAACAACAACGGCAACGCTAACACCGGTAACAACAATGGAAACAACAATGCTGGTAACAGCAACGGCAACACCAACACAGGCAACAACAATGGGAACAACAACGCTGGCAACAACAACGGGAATGCCAACACAGGCAATAACAACGGAAATGCCAACACTGGCAACAACAACGGGAATGCCAACACAGGCAACAACAACGGGAATGGCAACACTGGCAACAACAACGGGAATGGCAACACCGGTAGCAACAATGGAAACAACAATACTGGCAACAACAACGGGAATGCCAACACTGGTAACAACAATGGAAATGCCAACACAGGTAATAACAATGGGAATGCCAACACAGGTAGCAGCAATGGAAGTGGCAACAATGGCACGTCCAATGGAGCTGGAAACACTGGTACCAACAATGGGAACAACAACAATGGTACCAACAATGGGAACAATAACACTGGAAGCAATAGTGGAAATGGCAACAATAGCAATGGAAATGGCAACAATGATGCTGATGCTACAAACTACGATACACTGACGCCATTGGGAACCGGAAGGGAACGAGCCTTCTGCAAATCAAAGGCTTGTCATTACAAGACCCTTGTTTGTCCAGCTGAATGCCCAGAAAGGAAACCCAAACAGAACAAGAAGAAGAAGGGATGCTTTATCAACTGTGGTAGCAAGTGTGAGGCCACTTGCAAGTGTAAGTTTACTTGCTCACTATATCTCTGCTCTTATCATGTTAACAGTTTCATCTGATTTCTGTTTTAACTTAATCTGACAGCGGTATCATCTAAAAATTAGGTGTTGTACCACCTTAACAACACAAAATGAACATGCTAATATAATTATAGAACTTAAAACTTCATTGAAAAAATGCATTTACCATTTTTATAGGATCTTTACCGCTACCCATTTCCAGTTCTTGCAGTAATCGTGAACTTGAGACAGCTCCTTCAAAAAAGAACATAGTATTAGTTGCAAATATACAAATAAATATTCACAACATATAACTGGTAAAAAATAGGAACTTGTACTTTCACCTGAACTCAAGTCCTCTTCTTTGACAGTCAGGAAAGCCAAGTGTGATGGATATGGTTCTCTATGTTACGACCCACGGTTTGTTGGTGGAGATGGTGTGATGTTCTACTTCCACGGAGCAAAGGGAGGGAACTTTGCTATTGTCTCGGATGAGAACCTCCACATCAATGCTCACTTCATTGGAACTCGACCAGAAGGAAGGACTCGTGACTATACATGGGTCCAAGCAATTGCAATCATGTTTGATAGCCATACCCTTGTTATTGCAGCAAACAAAGTCACACACTGGGATGACAATCTGGATGCTCTTCTTGTGAGATGGGATGGTGAGGCAGTTCACATCCCCACTGACGGAGAAGCTGAATGGAGAACCTTTAGTGGAAACAGGGAAGTGATAGTGGAAAGAACTGATGATGCTAACAATGTAAGAGTAGCAGTTGCAGGACTCATGGAAATAAGTGTGAAAGTGAGGCCAATTGGTAAAGAAGAAAATAAGATTCATAACTACCAATTACCTGATGGCGATGCTTTTGCTCATCTGGAGACACAGTTCAAATTCTCGGGACTGTCCGATCTTGTTGAAGGAATTTTAGGCAAGACTTACAGGCCAGACTACGTGAGCCCAGTCAAGAGAGGAGTTCCCATGCCTATGATGGGTGGAGAAGACAAGTACCAAACTCCATCCCTCTATTCAACTGTCTGCAAAGTTTGCCGGTTTCAACAACAACCTGTGACTGCTTCCATTTAAGGGATCCCTCAACATCCATCCTCATGCACCAAGAAATATTCATAGTGCTCATATCTATTTTGTTCTCTAGCTGTGTAATTGGTTTCATCAAACAAATAAGGTCTCTGAAAGTTGCCCATCACAATAAATGAATCTAAATGATCTGCCGATCCTTGATATGTACAATTATTAAAGAAAGAGTTTACGATTAATGCAAAAAACCTATCATTTAATCTTTGAGTACTTCTGCATAAACATACTAATTTTTGGAAAATGCTTTGTGGGAGGATATATGAGATAAATATAACCTTCATATTCTTTGTACAGAAATGGACTTCTTTCTGTTAAATAGCTGTGCAGATAGATATAACATCTCTTATCCTAGAACTGTAGAACATACATCATTACATGTGGTGATAATACTTCTAAATAAGAAACCAGCATTTCCATTTTGCAAGCAAGAATGTGAAATACTGCATGAGATTGAGAAATCTTACTTTTCTTTTCTTTATTAATAATCCATTTTGATTTGATACAAGCTTATGAAATTGTAAACCTACTTGGAGGGAGTGCTCCACTTGTATCCTATGTACAAGAGGCTTCAACTGCTAAACTCTTTGTTATTCCCTTGCACGGGTTACCAAATGTGTTGATCGATACTCCAATACTGCAACTATTTGATCCGAGACAGGCCTGTGGAAATTATTGCTAGTCAGTAAGAAAAATCAATTGCAAGGATAGCCAACTCCATCCTTGCAGATGCTACTACTACTGGATCATGTCCATATTGGGTAAACTGATACAATTCAAATAAAAAGAGTGATGGCACAACCTTCTGGACAATGGAAAGAGCCCTGGGACTTCTACACTTGCTGTGGCTAAAACTCCCACAAGTCCCACTAGGATTTCCAAAACTTGCAAATTTGATTGAAGAAATGACCTGACCAGGATATGGGCACTGCAGTGAGAGTGTAGGCTCTAATTTCGTTTGTGCTTTTGAATCAGAACTCCACATATCTACAGGAAGTGGGTGAGACTCGGATACATGTGCACACAAATTTTCCATCTGTTTTGTAGCGAAAGATATTGGTGTTGGATCCCCGCCCATTTCTTCAAACAACACAAGAGTGTTGCCACTTGGTTGCAGCCAAGAACGAGGCACATGGTACCTGTGAGATCAATGATATCAGAATGAAATCACTTTAAATTCTTTTTGTACTTCAGAAGGCTTTTAATGCTTACAGTTCCTGAGATGGCTTCCCACAGTTTTTGAGGCATTTGTTCGAGTTGTAAGCTCCAATGTAATTGCAAGAGTTGGTGCAACCACTATTAGAAGCTACATAGGTTGGCCAATAACGGCCAATACTTTGCCCATTGACCCATGCCTCACCCTTCCCCATCTCACCAAGGTTAAGTGCAACCGGGCTATTACCAGCAGGGGCATCAAAATTTGTCTGTATAACCAAGTATAGTTTCTAATTAGCATCTAAGGAATCTAATTTGCAGAATTCCTAACGACTAACTATAATCAGTTTCTTGGTCCGGCAGAAACTAACTGCAGATGTAAATGGGGAATATTACAAGCAAACATGAGACATTGGAGAATGCAAGTTCCCGTACAAGAAAAAGGAAGGGTAGTTTATAAACATAGTTTGAAGCTCATTATCCAGAATAGAAGCAATAACAAGAGTTACATTACAAGGTTTCAAAATCTCCCAAGAATTTACATGGCATATATCAAAGGTCTTCTGGAGAAATCATATACATTAAATACAAACTTTACTAGGTTGAAGTTTTTTTTTCTCCTGCTTAGTCTAGATCTTAATGTTTTCACTTTTCAGTATTAATACACTTTCCACATCGATGAGATTTTTACTATTATAAGCTGTTGCCAAACTTATGCGTAAGTTCTGTGATAATTACCCCAGTGTGATTTCCAGCAAATAACAGCATTCTTTTGCTCATTTTGTTAGATTGTTAAAAAGTTAACCTCATTCTAACCTAGTTAACTCCACCATGTGAAGCTCTGAAAACAATCTCAAACTTCAATATTGCTCAAACTTGATTTCTACCGTTGCCCACCTAATGTTCATTGTATTGGAAATTCAAGATTTAGGTGTCATACATCTATTACTATTATTCTCTCGACACAATTGATCAGGTATGCATCATTTTCACCAGTGTAATTGAAATAATAATATGAATTTTCAGTTTACCTTGTACCATATCAGGGGTTGATTTTTGGGCAAGGTAGATTGTGAAGACCACGATGAAGAACTTCCACTTGAGAAACCTAGATCTTCACCCTTAAGTCCAATCTGCAATCACAATCACAATCACATAGGAATTATGAAATATGTGTTACCCTTACCCATATGAAACAAATAGGCTGACAATAGTTGTTTGTGCATAAGTTAGTCTAATATGGCTGCGAAGCAGTCTGACCAGCATCGTCCCCTGTGGGTTCTTTCTACTGATTGTCTATATTCATGAATTGCCAAGAAATAAAGAGAACTCACCTGATATGTCCACTGCTTTGAAGAGAGGTCCAAATTAATGCCATTTTTTGAGCTTTGGAGCTTTACTGGACCAGTGATCCCTGCACCACTTTTGTCAAAAAAGGCTCCGTAATTCTGAAACAAGTTGACAAGGTTAGCATCGGATTTGTACATTAGATAATAGTAATATATTTTGTCTGCTAGAAACACATATACATTAATTGTTAAACTTCTGCGCTAGAATATTATCCACATAAGAACCTTTCATTATTACGAAAATCTGAAGGAAAATGGCCAAACCTGAAGTCCAACAGTCATGCTTAGAAGGTCAATGTTGTTCTTGCCAGGTACCAGTGTAATGGGGACCTGCACTGCAACCTTATTGTTGCTGTAGCTGCCTTTTCCACTACCTACAAAGCATTAATTGTTGCACCCACAAAAAAAGATAAATTTTGCTGCAACAACTATATTATAGCCTGTAATCGAGTAAGGGATTCTCTTAAAACACAGCAATTAACATTCTGGCATTATACTATAATAATGCTGTGTACCCAAAAAAAATTAAGTCGCTAGGTGGAGGGCCCAACTAGTAGCATACCAAGTGGTCACTAAAACCATATTCTTTCAATGTGGGACATTTGACAATTTATAGCAAAATCCGGAGCATGGATGTCTAGCAGGAATTTTCCCCAGATTCAAATCTCCATTCGGCAAGTCTCTGTCTCTATCTTGTCTCTTAAGTTGCACTTTTCAGACATTGGTGATTGTATTTCACTAAAACATTGTAATCACTAGGGATTCCTAGTTTTCTTTTAACAAAATTCCGTTTTTAGCTGATAAAAAAACTCATATAAATAGGCTGGGAAGTATAACATTGAACAAATAAAAAGATGAAGTCATCAACTAATTAGCACAAGGCTGATGTTAAATGTTTCCAAGTTTTCCAATCTGGGCAACAATGCAAAGGACTAATCCAAAAAAATAAAATTAAATGTATGAAAACAAATTGCTTCATGTAACTACAAAACCGAAGAATGTTAGAACTTTCTCTATCAGGTTACTAGTAAAACATCTTTTTGAAAATGATCAAGAAATATCAATTTTTACACAGCATCTTTATAGTTCACTTCACCTGCAAGCTTCCCATTGAGAAAAGCATGGAGGGCATGACCAAGTGATTGCACATGCAAGACTGTTTGAGATCCATCCTCAAGGAAGGGCTCATCGCCTTCAATATTAGTGCTGCAGAAAGTAACAAGGTAAAATGATATTAACTATTAACATCAGTTTAATTAGTTTAGGTGAGATAACACCCTAGAAAAGCAACCATGAAAATATATACAGTGAGAATACCTTATTGAATACCAGAGGTAGTCACTTTTATCTGCTGTAGTATTAATTTGTTCCAATAACCCAAATTTAGTAAATGCCTCATCCTTTGAGATACCCACTGGTTCATTTATCCAACTCCAATCTGACCCAGATATTTCTGAAGAACCAATACCATATTTCAAATATTGATGTGTGAAGCTTGGAATTACGGCCATAGAGTTAATCTGACATGAGAAAGGAAAAAATAGAAACATCCAATCAATATCAATAAAAAAAAAGTCTAATTTTGACCCTCTTGTTAAACTATTTTCTGTTCATAAAGAAATCAAATGATTCATCAATCATTTATTCATGAATATACATCCTATTTATTCTGAAGATTAACTTGTAGCGCAAGTCTCTAATATATGATTCCTAATTTACATCAACTACAATTTAATTAAGGATTCTAACATTTATAAATTTTCTTCTTTGACAAACAGTAATGATGATATGATTCCTAAAATATGGAGAAAAATACTTGTTTTAGCTAGTAGGAATGTTAATGAAAACTGTATACTATGATACAGGTCCTGAAACTATAGCCTTAAAAGAGCTAACAAAAAAAACTATATAGCCTTAAAAGCACTTTGTCGGACATATTTTTTGAATGCTTATCTCGCAACGGTAAGATAAATATTTTTTATGTTGCTATAATTGTCATTATCTTGTGAAATACTAGAACATCTTTCAAGGATGGCGTTTTACTAATTGAAGAGAATAGTTTTAGTGAAGCTGAAATATAGAAACAAAGAACATTTCGTATCCACTCGGTGAATGCAATAGTGAGAGGGGCAATGGAACTAACAGCAGAGCTACCTAGTGGAACTGGCTGACGTAACATTGTAATATGTATTTGATATGATATGCTGGAGCTAGGCAAGGAAGAGAATCACAGTTCTTATAGAATTTTTTTCATCGGCCAATGTGTACCAAGCGAAAGCCTGACTGCAATTCTTATAGTTTAGAGGGTTGTGTCAAAGCAAACAGAGTATTGGTAAAATTATTAGAACAAAAGATCAAACATAATATTATCGGCTAATAAACTAGGGTGATCCCAGAAAATACATATGGATATCCAGTTAAGAGGAAGAACCTTTGCAGTATTAAACACTACAGTCTTGCAGTCAGGCAAGATGCTCACAGACCAAGCTGGCAATTGATAAGAATTACCACTGAAATTCACAGTTCTAGCAGTAGTACCCACATTGGTAAGGAAAGCAGCACATAATCCAGACCTGGTTTTATAAACAGTTGCCTGAAATGAGAATAATAATTCATGTAAGTTAAAAAAAAATCATATTACCAGCAGACATTAGGGGTACATGTACTTTTAAATGAATATTGCGTTCATGAGTTATGGTAATGATTATGGAATTTTAATTTATCCACACACATAAGGAATGAGTTAAATCTACTCTTCACTACTGGATGAAGTTAACCACCCTACACTCTCACAGTTGAGGAGAACAGACAAAAGAGTAACTTCAACAATTAAGAACTTGTCGAGGCCTTTCAAGAAATCCGGCTAATTTTTTTCTGGAAATAAATGTTAATTAGTTAATAACACAAATATATTACATGAATATTACCTCAATGTTCGAACCAATAGAAGCATTTGTCGGATTAGTGGCCACTAATGCTTCTTCACAAAGCTTGATGGCCTTGTGCAAATCTCTAAGGTGACCCCATTTAGGTTGTCTAAGAAGTCCTGCAATATATAAGGAAATATGAGTGGGTTGCAAGCACATTGTGGCCCTCTTAGAGCACTATAGTGGGTGCAAATACTAGTCCAGATATATACAACTCCCGACTCAATTGCGTTCATCAAAAAGAACTGTAAGTCTTATATCTGCAACTAGGGGTATGGAGCAAGAGTAACAGATGCACAGACAACATACCATACTCATCAATTGGAGCATCATAATCATAACTTGTAGAAATAAATGGTCCACCACTAGTGCGTCCAAAGTTGGTTCCACCATGATACTGTCACAGAGTAATAAAAACAAATTATACCCAGCAGTCCATCTTCTAGGTTGCGAACCGAATTTGGCCAAGAATATGAGTCAAAAGATCCAATGGCACATTTGAAAGCGTATAAATATAGGTTTGGCTGCATTACCATATAATAGTTTTGGAAAGTTCCACCACGCTGGTAAAAGTGTGCCACAGAAAATGCTAGGTCTTCAACGGGTCTGTAGGGAACAGCACCACCAAAGGCAAGAAACCTATTGTTTCCATGTAAATAAGAAGGTGCCGATGAAGTTTTTTGTATATACATAGGTAAAGGTAAGTATAAGCAACTAATTCATAATTACAGGAACATGTGATTCAATGTTGAATCCCAGAATATTGAGGCTGAACAAGTCAGACCCTTCCCATCCACTCCAATTCTCAGTCCACATTTTGGGTTTCTTGTTAGAATTTGGGGTGAATTGATCACAGTAAAATCCATTGCAAGTATTAATCTGTTAGAAAACCCAAGTTAAAGGCTTATCTAGGTCAATGTAAGAATCACAATAGAATAATATTAACACTGTTCAAACTGAAGAATTTTAGTAAACCAACACTTGACGACAACATTAGAAACTCACAATCGGATCAGGAGCATCTGCTTGTTGGCACATAACCCAGGGAACCCCAGTATCCAAAGATGTTGCCATTGTTGCTGCCCACTTAACATAGGCTTTGGCAGCAGGCCCATACGCTGCATCAACATTTCCATATTCATTTTCTATCTGCAAGGTAAAAGAGAAACATTATATTCCTGGAATGGCACTTTCTAGGTAGCAGATCAGATCAATGTGGGATTGTATCACAATACTTCAAGACTGTGCACATAAACCAGCACCAAAACACACAAGTAATGAATGACTTAAAGAATCAACCTGGGACAATATGATTGGTCCACCCTGAGATGCATAAAGTTTTTCCTGCTTCATCATATCCACAATTTTGGCAGTGAACCGCTGCATTTCTGCCTGAAGCAGAAAGACTATCGATGAATACAGAAACTGAGAAACAACAGTCATTCACATTTGGAAAACTGAAACTACAAATCAGGAATTCAAGATAACAAATAAAAGACCTTGAATGGCGCATTATTTGTCCGGAACTCAACTCCAGGTATAAAATGTAACCATAGAGGAAAGCCACTGGTACAGGAATTGGAACGAATATGGTTATCATGAATGTTGGGTTCAACAAAAAATAGCAATTATGACCAATCCATTTCTTTATCTAAACTGGTATTTAAGCAAGAAAAGGCATAGAAATGTGTACCCGTAGTTCCATTCAGCACAGGCATAAGGACCAATACGTAGATGAACATATAAACCAGCTTCTGCTACCGTCTTCACAAATTTAACCAAATCCTTTCTTCCCTCAAAATCATACTGTAATTTTAGGCAAGTCCAAATCAGTAAGTAAGAAACATATTCTCATCCTTGATTTTTGCCTGCAACTTGAGGATTGATAAAAAGAGCAAGTGATGAAGATTAACAAAAACTATCAGAAATTAATCTTAGCCAGTCAAATAGAAAAGAGGAATAACACAAAATGTGCAACTGGGAAATTTACAATCCCAACCACAAATTAGTAGAGTATTCAGCAGGGCCGGGCAAAAGTAGCCAATGCTTAATACTAATACATAGCGGAGGAGTCAATAAATTAGGTGACGACACTATAATTATATTATTTTCCATTCCCTTTCCTCTTTGGAAATGGGAAAAAGGAGATCCCAAATGAAGATTTCTTCAATTTTCTCACATTTTCTTTGCATCCAAACAATGCATTGGACTATTGGTCTAGCAATAAACTAAATAAATGAAGGAGAGAAGGAAACCTGGTTTCGAAGGGGCTCATGTAAGTTCCAGAAAACATAAGTCTCGATTACATCTAAACCTCCGTCTTTAGATTTCTGGATGAGGTCCGGCCACATCTGCGATCACAATTTCACCACCAACGACAAAACTGAGTTCCGAAAGAAGAGAATGATGCATTTTACAAGGAGAAACAGATACCTCCGGAGTACTGCGAGGGTAATGAATGGAGCCGGAGACGAGGACTCGGCGCTTGCCGTCGATCACCACAGCTCTGCTATCGTACGTCACATTGGCGCCAAACGACGCCGTTGCAAGGACGCCGACCGCCAAACAAACAAAAATCAAAAACTCACTCCCTCCGTTCATAACTCCCTTTCTCTGAATCTGAAAAGGTCGGAACTGTGATTCGATTCTTCAATGGCTTCCTTGGAAGCTTACGCCACCAGTTCTCTCTCAGGCTGTAGCGCGCCTTTCTTCTTCACTGACTGTGAGCTTACTTATGCTCTTATTTATATAACACACTCCACGTCACTAAGCTCAAAAACTCGGATAACAACTTTTAAATTCCTTTCATCATGTGATTCAACTGCGTGAATTTAACGGTAAATTACAAATAACTTCTATTTCCATTAGAACATAATTATAATTGTCCTTCAATTATTATCTTTAGTTTTAAGTTGTTTCTCTAATATCACTCCTACAAAAAAAAAAATATTTTCCTTTTTTTAAATTATCAAATTTTCTCAAATGGGATAGCCCTATCTGTCTTCTAGATAGTACACCTCCCAATTCGTGAAAGTGTTTGTCCGGGTCTGTGCTCTAAAAGCCCCGATCGGACCATTCTTCTATTGGACAATCCGATCAATCCCCAAAAACTCTAGCCGTTCTAACGGTTTTTAGAACCTTACCCAAGTTAATATCTTTGATTAAACAAAATTGGGAACGGCAGGTAGAGCAATGCACTACTTGTTTTGATGGTCCACAATCGCTAATCATGTGTTTGCGAATATAATTATGTGCCGTCTCGTAGGTGAACCTAATTCTATATTTTTAAGTTTTATGTTAGTGTGAATGATTAAATTATCGGAGATGTTTCATCATTATAATGATTATTTACTATCATCCGCTAATATATATCAGTTTCATGACAGATATGCACTCAACATGTTTTGATTGTTGATTTGTATTTATTGCATGTTTCAACAAATTAAGACAGAAATCCTCGTCAATATG
>JAYMSV010000339.1:0-17976 GCA_036897745.1 Erodium moschatum
CACGGGGGGGGGACCGGCCCCGCCAAGAGGAATGAAAGGAACTCATGGTTTTGGGGACTGGTCTTGGGAGGGGCCCTCGATTAGAGTCTGGCCTCCCGCTGGCATTGGTAGGTTAAGGAGTCATTGGTTTTTCAGTTTAGTTTACTTTCGAAGCTTTGTCCACAACGTTACCGTTTCACTTTTATTAGGATCTGATTGTAGTGAAACCTGCGGGCTCTCTCTCAATAAAAAATACACTCACTTATCATTTTATTAAAAAAAAAACACCTGAAAACAAGTATGAAAGGTTAATTTTTAAACAAAAAAAATTGACGGCATCATAATTGTTTAAAGATAACCCTAGTTTCGTGTAAATAAATTAAAGGTGAATATTTTTTTTTTGAAGAAAAAAGCACCGCTGCTAGTTTTTTTTTAACATAATTATCGTGGAGCTTTATTACGTAAACATAAAGGAAGGAGAAGACATAGTTTTGGGTATTTTCGAAACGCTTATCTTATAACAAGAGTGTCCGGATAATCAAGATAAATAAACTGAGGTATATAGCCCTATACTCATGGTGACGTGTTGTTTTTGCTTATCCTGACTCTACTCGATAGATTTGTAGTGTCCCATATGTTCGTCGGTCCAGCGGTGGAGATCCAATTGGATTGAGAACGCAAGATAGCCAAAAAGTTATTAAGGAAAAGGAGAAAACTTAGGGTTAGGGAGACCATATGCAAAAAAGAAACAAAGAAAAAAAATAAAATAGAACCAATCGATCATAGGATGGGAGGAAGGACATACACGTCTGGTTTAGGATTACTTCTCCACCCGATTACTTCTCCACCTCGAATTCCAGATAGGGATATTAAAGCACACCCCACTACCTTGAGTGATTAAGACTCGTACTTTTGTTAACGAAAACCGATGGTCTCGGCAAGCTTAACTTCTCTCCTATCAAAAATCTATTGCAACTATTCGTCAGCTGCGCTACGGATCGCCAACCGATTCAATATGTGTATTAATCAAATTCAATAATTTAAAATTTCTTGCATGAGGCCAACGTAGTATCACATGTTAACTTAAGCAAGAGAGAGAACTTAATTAGTTTGTTTGAGGCAAGTTCTTGAGTGGAGTACTCAACATAAGCACTTGTGATGCTCTTAGTTGAATTTCTTTGATTGATTATAGATATACGAGGTGAGAGAAAAAAAAATAAAACAAAATTATATAGAAATTCAGTACATATTGATTTGGTATCTCTTATTTCTATATTTGTTTTATAAACTAATTTTTGTAAATATTGAAATGAAGGTATGCGTCTAAAAATGAACCTTAAAAAATATGAATATGTCTAAATAGTAATATGTTGACTCTGAATTAAAACGTTTAGTAAAAAATTAGAACAATTATCTACGAAGTACAAATTAAAAGCATGAGTTTCATGGGTTGAGCGTTTTATGGTTATGTCTTGCTTTGGTATTTTACTTTTGTTACAGACTTGAGGAATTAGCTTCCAACTCTATTGTAAGCGTTCCGCGTTATTATTAATACAACCGTTCTTCTCAAAAAAAAAAATACTATTACGTGAGATACTCTTAAAAAAGTAAAGATCGTGACAGGCTGGACAAAAAATCGCAGAGATAATGGTACAAAGTGATCAGCCCAATGTAAAAACCTTTTCCAGATTAATACTTTGTGGGCTTGGGCTTTCCGAATAACTCATAATTGAACCGGGCTTGAAACTAAACCATACGCCGTCGTTTCGTAGGGGTCCATTCTCCCCTACCCAGTACTCTCGTTATAAAATGGTGCGCACAAACCCTAGCTCCTCCTCAGTCGTCACTCACCTCAGATCTTCGAAGCCGAGTATCAAGTAGGTTTTCCGAGCTCTGTAGCATCGAGTTCATTCTCTTTTTAGCTTGTATTCATATTTATTTTCTCTGGCTTTTATCCATAGTTACTTCTCAAATCTTAGTTACATTGTTGGTTTTATCATCTCGGATTGTTGCTGAAGTAGAGACCCATTTGTGTTGTTGTTTGTTTAATCGGGTTATTTTTCTAGGGTTTTAACGCATGTCGGCTGTTTGTGTGGTGGTCAATTTTCTCTAGGGTTTCGTATCAGATTGTAATAGCTTTTTGTTGTTTTGTCTCGTGGAAAATTTTGTAGTCTATGGCGTTTGTTGAATTGAGACGATTGGTGTTCTTCTCTGGATAATCGCTTTGAAACTAGACTTAGATTGCTTAAATATATGGATATCTTATTTTTTGATTCTGTCTCAGTAATCAATTTAGGATTTTGTTATTAAGAAAATTGTTATTGATTGTTTGCTGAATTTTGATTCTGAGGTTGTTGCATTTCATATATCTCTGACCTCTACTAGTATAGAGGGTCCTTTGTATGCCTGTATTTTAACTGATACTATGATGAATCAGGCCATGGCCCCAAAACAGCCCAACACTGGCCTCTTTGTTGGATTGAACAAGGGCCACATTGTCACAAAGAAGGAATATCCTGTTAAACCTTCTGACCGCAAAGGGGTATGTCATATGTATTCACATTGTGCCTATCGTTTTTTTGTCGAACTGCTCTTTTATGTGGTCTCACATCAGAGTATGCATTGAGTGACTGTGTTAATTACTTTATCTTTGTTTTGAATTTCAGAAAACCAGCAAGAGGGTTCACTTTGTGAGAAACTTGATCAGGGAAGTTGCTGGGTTTGCACCATATGAGAAGAGAATCACTGAGCTTCTCAAGGTTGGAAAGGACAAGCGAGCACTGAAGGTTGCTAAGCGAAAGTTGGGTACCCACAAGAGGGCCAAGAAGAAGCGTGAGGAGATGTCTAGCGTTCTCCGCAAGATGAGGTAATTTCCACCGAAATGCTGTTTTCCATTATTAGTGTTGTACGATTTACTACTATTAACTTGCATTGCTACCACTAAATATATTCTGGCAATGTTGCTTGCAGGTCTGCTGGTGCTCACAAGTAGGTGGTTTCAAATTTTGCTGCTTGAGGATCTTGTTGCATGGATTGTCTTCTGTTTTTTTAGCTAGATATGTTTGCTACTCAATGTTCTCTATCAAGACTTGTTATGATTGGAAACTTTTCTTTGGAACTTTATGGTGATAATTCAGATTTTACCTTTGTTTCTTTTAACCTGTTTTTGGTCTCTCCTTTGTGTTTGAATCAATTGCTATATGTTTGGTTTTGTTTCTACCGTTTGAATGAATGTGTGCAAATCACCCAAACGAATTCGAGATTAGTAAACTTTGCTTTGATAATCCATTTTTGTTTTGAGAGAATATCATCACTGAAGTGTATCAATTGTGTTGTTTTCAATTATCTTAAATACGCAAGATCATGTTACATGATTCAATTTTAGGTACAAAACTCGATCCTGAACATAAAGAACATGATCAATTCCAGGAACATTATTCGTCTTTAATGAACAGAAAAATGACCTAATTCCAGGGACAAAACTCTTTCTGGACAGTGTCCCAAAACCTGACCCAAATGTCAATAGAAACCAGTGTTTCAATCAAATTGCTTGTTGAACGAGTTTAACATTTATTTCTCTGTTTTATTCAACTGCCGGCAGTTCTCTAGTTTGCAAGTATTGACATTCGCAACACTACAAAATTTCTACTCATTACAATGTCTCTGATTTATGGTTTGTAAATAATCACCAGATATGCGGTTAGTGCCTAATCCTTGCAATGGCCCAATCGCCAAACCCAGCTCAATCAACTACAAGAAAGATGAAAATAGCTCGATAAGAGTATTTCGAACTGAAAGCAAAAGGCGATCATGTCTTGAACTTTTGGGTCAGTTTCTCAACCCCTACCCTACAATCTCCAGCAACTCGCTTCGCTCCTTCCTTCACAGATGACCCAAATTCAGCGGTGTTTTGCTGCAGTTCTTGTGCTGTTCTGCTTACCTTTGTTACAACAGCCCCTTGTAGTTCTTTGGCTCGTGTTCCGGCACCAGAGGCCCACTCCTTCAACTTTGAAATCAAAAAGACTATCTTAGCAACAATCGTGTTGATCACATCTTTGGACTTACCTTTAACCTCAGCTGCAAATGCCTTAAGCTTGTTCACTAAGGTTTCCGCTCTGCCTACAGTCCCTTGGACTGACACCTTCTCCCCGGCACTGACCCAGGTGGTTTCACTAGCTGTCTCTTCATGAAGATCACTGTCCACAACTACTTTAATGCCATGCCGTCCCCAGCGGTCTCTAGCTTCTTCCAATGCTTTTGCTTGCTCTCTTGCTCTTTTTGCCTCATCCTCTGCCCATGTCCTACATAATATATATTAAGAAATTAAAAATTGCAGTAGCTGGACAAGGACTTGAGGTAGAGACATGGTTAACTAGTGAACCAGACAAAGTAGTAGACAAGAAAACTGATTAGTTGGGACATCTCTGAGAAACTATAGGACCTTCATTAAGGGACATGATAAGTGAGAGCTGCTATTTGTAGGTGAAAGGTCATGCATGTAAAGGTCTAAAAAAATTGTCCATTTACTGTAATCGCCATCTATTTGAAGGAAGAAGATGACTTTCTTACCTGGCCATGGACAAGGCTTTGCGCTCAACTTCCAACTCGTATTGCAACCGGGTCAGCTCCTGGTTTTCACTTTCTGTTTCAGTCTTCAGTTTGTTTATCCTTTCCTTTTCATATGCTATCTCTACCTTGTTGCTCAGAAGGCTCTGCAACTGATCCTCCACTTCACGCCTTAACTTCGACAAAACTTCCATTTCTGCTTCAATAGCAGCTCGTTCCTTCATTATAGCGAGATTATCTTCCTCCCTCGTAGCTCTTAATATTTCCAATTCATGCCTTGCCTGTTCAGCCATTTTGCCCACAGCATCTACCTTTTCCTTTTCTAGGATAAGCTCCCTCTCAAAACTTGCATCAATATCCTTCTTAACTTGGGCTACCAATTCATTGTGTGCTAAAACAGCATTTTCAGCCATAGATTCTGCTTCAATGCGTGCAAGTTCCTCGCTTACAAGGTCAGACGCCTCACCAATTGCAATAGCAATTGCAACCTGGGATTTTGTGACTGGTTTGTCAGGCTGAAACAGTCTCGTGTTACCTACGATATAAAATGAGAAAAACTGGAGTTATTATTAATGAAGTACTAATCTAAGTAGTAAGTGGCTAAAGTGTGATACAACATACCAAATGCAAGAGCTATTATTCCCTGCTCTCCTGCCGATACATCAGCTACAATTGCAGGACATGCATCAGGGTGTATCTTATCAGTGTCTATAAAACCTGAAACTTGGCGCAATACCTGTTCTTGATCACAAATTTTGGTTAAATATAAATCAATTAGTTACTTTAACAGATGTGACAAAGTAGAAAACACTAAGCAGCAAAAAAAATTCAAATTCAGCAACCTTCCTGTCTGCCTCAGGGAGCTGCCTTTTCTCTAGGGCCATTTTCCAGCTTACAAGATCTTGGCGAGAGAGAGAACTGCAATAATAAATGTGAAAAAAATATTAACAATGTTAAGTTACTGCCACTATTAGATATTAGAGGGTGAACATCAAATGAAATTAAGAAGTATTCTCAGTTATGCAACTGTAGCAGTAGTGGAAGCATTTTTAGCTAACTAAGATGATTTGCTTATTTATGTTACACTGAATAAATTATTTTCAAGAACACAAAAGAATGGTATCGCTTCAAAAGTCCAAACTCATCAAAAGCAACATAACAAAAAAGACAAACCACTTGCAGTTTTTGGTTAAGTCAGTATCCTTTAAGAAGCAGGCAGATGAAGGGAATCCAAGAAGTGGCAGGGATAGCAACAATAATGAAAAATACCTAGCATCAGCTTTGGTTGACCCCGAGTCACTCTCACGTGAAAGATAATGGGATTGAATTCTTTTGACTTCATCCCCTTTCCCCAATAATAATATAAAGAAAACAATCATGCAAAGAGTTTATGGAACTTTCTTAAAATCACTCAGGTATGTGACAGTCGGGATCTATTATAACCGACCCATGTATCTGAGCTAACATTCTATAAAAACGTAACAGATTCCATTACAGCTAATTTGGCACAGTCAGTCACCTTTCGGGACAGAAGCAGAATGGATTAGCGGAGTCCTCATCCAATGAAGAAAGCATATCACGTCTAGAAAGCTTGCTGGATATAAGTCCAGCCTCTGCTAGGCCTGATCATTTGAACAAGTAACAAGGGAACATAAGAAGGTCAATAAAGCTCACTGGGAAGCCTTCTATGTATTACAACGCAAAACTATGATTATCTAATCTCACCTTGAATGTATGCAAAGTCAGGGTCTTCAGGAGTAATATCATCAAATGCAAGCTCAGACACATTTTCTATATACATAGCAGGATAAACCTTTGAAATTGAATTCCTGCAAGTAAAAGATAACCCATTCATATGTCCAGTCAAACATAAATTGCTAACTGGATATCCTACCAACCATGGGAATACAGATATGAATACCTGGAGAGAGCATTGCTTGCAGTCACCAACCAACGAGCATACTCACGTCGTGTACATAAATCAGTGGGCTGAACATCAACCTCTATGACCTGAAAAACACATGGCATTTGAAATATGAACTGATAGCCTTAGCATTGTCTATAACATCTAATTATTTAGTTCCCAACACAGCATGATATGATGAGCTAAAACTTCTCAACTCACTATTAGGTCATACAGCCTGCACCCCATTTTAGGTAAACAGATAACAAAACTGGATTAATGTAACATAATTTCAGGATATTATAAAGATAAACAATACTCTAGAGTTTATTTTGGTTATTGATGACCTAGATAAACTTCTTGTGTAATCTAGTTCCCCTATATCAGAAGTAAAAATGTCCAGCTATGCTCATAAATTATGGCTGGCTAATGGCTGTGCAGAAGTACCTTCAACACTTGAAGCGCTGCTAGTGCCTGCCCTTGAACCTGATCAACAACTGAAGGAACCAACACTTTTCCTGGAAGAACCTGTAGAGCTGCAGAAACTACAGATGGAGCAGGAATCCCAGCAGAGGAAAAGGAAACCCCAGGATTTGGTGACGTAAACAATGTGTTTATATTCATCTCACTATGACCATTTGATTTTTGTTCAATTTCAACTGGAAATGCTGATGTTGAGACAGATGCTATTCCAGAAGACTCGGTTTCATTTAAATTGAGGGATGAACTATTATCTTCAGCTGAGACCTGAAGTGTTTTGCTCAGGTCAAAGTTATTTGTAGTTGAAGATGAGGCTATAGTTACTACATCAACTTTGGCCACAATGCCAGACACAAGTTCACTGGGAAGATGGGTGACGGAACTAGAAGAATCAAATGAGAGATCGGAATTTCCATCTTCACTCAACCCAGGAATTTCTTCCTGGTTAGTGTGAAGTTCCATTGAAATGGACTCAGAGACAGACAAATTGATTAGCTCAACCTCACTTCGGTTTACTTCGGAAGCCAGTTCTGGTGTACCCTCATCGAGGCTGTTGATGGAATCATTATACTCATTGACAACAACTGAACCATCAACAATTTCAGGTTCATGTGACTTAAAAGAGCCCGTGTCTGTATCAGGAGCAACATAATTGTCATCGAAGGCTGATTCATATTGGAAATTCTCTTGAGTCGCAACAATACCACTTGACATATTTCCAACATCATTTACTGATGCATTCTCGGTATCAATTTCATCACCGAGTTTATTTTCAGTAGGACCTTCAACAAATTCTGGAGATTGAGAATCTTCATCTTTACCTGTCTCAATTTCTGGACCTCTATCATTTTTCTCTTCAGCGATGATGTCATCTCCATCTTTAACACTAGCACCTTGCTCATCAGCATCCAAAGTCACTTGCTGCTCCGTTGTAAAGGGCTCCATCTGTAATTTGGAACCTGTTCACAGCCACATATGTAGTTATATAAGAAGTATGGATCGGGCTTATCTGAATTCATTGTACTTTATAACAAGACATGGTCTACATAAGATACAAAGAGGCTCAGGCAACCCAATTTACTTAACTTGAAGACAAAACTAGACAGCTACAAAGTACAAGAGGAAGAGAAACACTTACTGGAATTGCTACGTTTGCTTAGTGACAACGCTGCAAAAATGAGGCCTCCAACAAGGACGATTCCTGCTACTCCTGCCCCCACCATCCCTGAAAGTAAATTTGTTTCAAAAACATTATTCATTGTTCAAACGAACGAGAATCATTTAGCTCTAAAGGATGAATACACGTCTAAACATCTTGAGATGATAAAATACACCAGACTTAGGGTATTCCCACATTGCATATCAAAATAAATAAAGCATCATGGCTACATAACAGTGCGTGTTCTTGTTAACAGAAAATCCATGCAATTGGCAAAATTTATAGTCTCATTCAAATAGCAAAACCATATAGTTCACAAGTGTAATCACTAACCACACTCATAGTCTCCACATTTCCCAGTTTTCAGTTTAATTGCTCAGCCAATGAAGAAATAACAAAAAACAGTTCGTGCCAATTTCACTTACTATAGTTTACTCATTTTTTTACCATCAAATTCATTTCCTCCACTTTCTCAGCAACCAAACAGAACCAAAACATTCAAGCGAACATGAAAATAAACATCTCTCACACACACACACTCAGTCACTCTCCACATACCTCCAATCCACTTCTTCCTGTCATACTCCGGAGCCTTCTCCTCCTCATCACCACCCGAATCAGCCCAACCAGAAAAATCATTCGCCACAGCATCACAACGGGCCAAAGAACCCCCAAAACGCCGCCGTTCCCCGTTCTGCGCAGCACAAACCAACCGCCCACGGCGATCGAGCTCCCTCACTTGCATGCGCACGAGAGCCGCCGGAACCTGCCAGGAACTCCGGCAACTGAAAGCCAGTCGAAGCTGGAGAGAGGTTGGGGAACACGTGGCAACCGGAGAAGCCATCTTATCCCCAATTCGTCAAAATGCACCCAACAGCACAAATTGAGAAATCAGAGAAGCGGTGAAGACCACCACTAGGGTTTTACAGTGGAAGGTGAGAACGAAATGGAGGAGACGAGATCGATTTGCCCAAATTTTTTTCTATCGCTAATGTGTATGAAAGAGAGGGAAATTTGGAGATGTCCGAATCGATAGAGATCGAATATTTATTACAGAGAGGGGCGCGAGAAGTAGCGGAATTTCAATCCCTAGCAGTGAACAGTGATACACTACACCACACTACACCACACCACACCACACCACCTAACTATCTATGGCTTCTCGTTTTTATCAAGCCACTCCTCGGGCACGTCCATCTTCAACTGTCTCTCCTTTCTTATCCCCACGTAATTACATATTTACCCCTCTCGTTTCGTTGCTGACGTCTTATATTGCAACCAAACTAATTTCCGTACGAGTCAAATGAAACTCAAACTCAAGCGAGTGCAGTGGTAGACGTCGACTATCCGTGATAAAAATCCAAAATCCCAACCAAAACACTGATAGTTTTGTAGCCCAACAATGTTTATTTTTCGACGATTTTTGGTAAATTCACGCTATCCGATCATTTTTGGGGTTTCAGTCGATGTAAATTATTGGTTTTATCCTTAACATCGCATGAAGAGAGAAGATGGGATGTATCTATTTATGAAAATCGTCGATCGAAAACGTCGATGATTGCTCATGCTCTAAGTTTGCTTGTCACGCCAGAGCATGTATATGATTACAACTTGATGACAGATTGATATGAATTTGTTATTGAAATGTTTGATTGAATTTAAGATTAAGACCTATTATTTTATATTTTATCGTGTATTCAATATATAAAAATTAAATAAATGTTTTAGATATTTTTCGCATGCTTTTTACAGTAAAAGAATCTAAATGTCATACAGAAAATCAAGAGATACAAAAGTCATCTTCTTGTCATTCCTCAGTTTTACAAAAGTCATCTTCTTGTCATTCCTCAGTTCAAAAACTAAGTAGTAAAGGACGTTCACAACATTGTACAGATTGGATTGATCGAATCCAGAACCAAACAAGACTAAAACGGACTAGCATGGAGGGTCAGGGATTATTTAAGAACGTAGAACTAATATTAAATCTCAAAAAAATAACACTCATGTTCCATCGAGATTTAAATTTCGACATCCATATAAAAATCATGTCAGAAAAAAATTGAAGCTAGATAATGTCTATTCATTAGCATCGCACCATTTACTTGCGTGTGGTTTGTACAATGTTACTACATTCAGATGGTTCTGAATAAAAAGATTACAAATCCATGAATGTCGATACACTAACAGACTCAGGTATGATCAGTGATTGTGAATACAATCAGAGCAAATAAAACTGAGAATACAAATACTCTCGGATTTTGTAATAATCCTCGCACAATGGCCCTTCGATGACAATTTGTTGAATGCCCGATCCACCACCCTATAAAAGAACCAAAAAATCGAGTTAGCAGGTTTTCCTTCACAATGATAAACATAGTATGCAATTCAAATCCTATAACAAAATCCCGACCTTTTGACTTGCATCCCCAACCTTGCGTAGTGTCACGTACTCTCCACATCTCAGAGCCCCTCCAGCAAATTCTACCTGTAATGAGTGTTGAACTTATTATACATGCTTTTCCCAGAACACACAACATTACTATAATAATAATTCATCACATGTTGATTATGCATCACATGTACCTGAACGCCTTTGCTAGCTAGGAATTGTTTGAAATCTGCCATTTTTAGATCACCAACAAGGACTGATTTGTGCGGTGGAGCTGCCTTTGAGTGAGGAAGTAGAGAGAGTGTGTCGCTTTCAGTCTTCCCTACTTCAGCATCAACCCAAGCCACCTCATAGTCTCCAAGCTGTAATTTGAATTATCAGAGAGAGAGAGAGAGAGGAGGAGGAGGAGGAGGTAGATGCTTACCTTTTTCAAGAGCACGTTACTCATCAGCTTCTCGGAAAGTTGGACCTGCAATTCAGAATACACTTATAAATAAGTCGGTTATATCTGAAATAGCATGTTCTGTAAGATGTAAATTGTCTCAAATTTACCTTATATGCACATAGATCGGAGGTGACATCAATAGTTTCTTCAATTGAAGGAGCATAGACATGTGGGCACACACTTTTCAAGCAATGTTGCTTCAAATGCTCTGTGGTCTCAGCTGACCCGTGCACCAAAACCTCAAATAGGAAAAAGAATAAGAGTGAATATGTTTCAAAGGTTCAATTCTTATAATCATAAATAAAGATTTTACAAGAAAATGTGAAAGCTGTGTAACATCCAAATTTCAATTGCCACTTGATGCATGCAGCAAACTCAAATACATGCTTGGTGATATGTAGACTTCATACAAGTTAGAATAAACTATGAGGTGCCAAATTAGGTAAGTATACATACAAGTTTCAATGGTGCAACATGAGCAAGAATTGTTTTAATTGAGCGGCCATCAGAACGGCCCTCAAAATCCTTGTAGATTAGGGAACACTTCACTTGCACCTGGAAGAAAGAACAACCAACCGCTCAGATTTCTTCCTGAGTTCTGAACTCATGTAACTATGAAAGTATATAGAAGAGTACAAGATGTCCCCACACAACTTACAGTCAATTCATTAGTTACGACTTTTGAAGGTGCTGTATCGAGTATCAGAGAGGCAGAGCCTTCATCAAGTTTTCCATCCAAATCTCCACCAACCTGAGATAGAAGATGAACTAGGAATCATAACTAACTCAAAAAGGAGTCACTAGTTCTTTTGAATTCTTTCTGGCATATGAATAATAAAGGAAACGATATTTTCATAAAATCAAGCAACCAAACTTACATGCATGGCTAAATGGTCCATATCTTCATCCTTTATTACATAATCATCAGGATTAATGACCTCACCAAAATCATCCCACTCGGAGCTGTTTTCGTAGTAGGGGAACATCGGGGCAGCACTGGCCGAAGGAGGAACAAATCCATCAGTTAGTACATCTCGGTATCCACCACCATGTGAAACGACCACTGCAAGGTACAAGGATATATGTTGAGACACAGACCCAAAAATATCTGGATAGAACATCTACAAAATTGTAAAGATAATGAAATACATCCGTGTGAACATCTTAGAAAGGAAATTTCAGGTTTTGTTTATCAGATAACTGAAGAAGAATACCATCAGGTACGGCATGTGTATTGCCTGTATCAATGATCATTGGATCACTTATATTAGCATCAGCAATATGAGATGCTTTAGCTTCCTCCTCTTTAACAAGACTAGCTTTCAGAGTTTCTTCCCTTTTAATTCGGTTTTGTTCTTCTTCATAAGCGATTAATTCCTCCCCCACCAGAGGAACTCTCTTAGACATGATGACTTTTACAGCTTTGGGAGGTGGATCCACTTGGAGCTTGCGAGCTAGAGTTCCAAACTACATGTTCAAATAAGAATGAGATATGAAAAGGTTGTCTTATAGTTTCAATTATGACACAGTAGACATAAATGTGGAAAAAAAAGGATACTGCTGATTGCCAGTTGCAACGATACATGCATGGAAATAACTTTTTATGTTGTCACATACAGTGATGAAATTCTAATGAGTCAAACAGTACCTGCTTTACCTCATCGGGATATATCACATTAAGCATACAATTTCATCCGGTCATACAGATCAGCGTGAAAATGGGAACAGAGCCAACGAAATGTCTTATCCGTGTTTTAGTACAATATAACTTATACAATTTCAATATTTATGTATGGTCGCAGCTTAAACTTTCAGTAAGAACACCAAATTTGAAGCACAAGAGCAATAATAAGATCAACTTTAACAAAGAAACAAACATCTGGAAGGTCATTTATCAAGCATCTTAACTCTGGAAAAATCCACACACAAAAAAAACTACAAAGAAATAAGACAAGAACCTAAACATAGTGAGTATACCTGCCCTTTTTCTGTAAAAAGCACAAGATTCTTGGAATCAGATGCCCATTCAACAAATATATCATGAGAAAACCCTGTGTGCAAACTTGCCATGGATGCTAGAACAACCTGAAATGGATATAAACATCATCCACATCAAATACACACATATGGGGGAGGGAGGGAGAGGACTAAAAGGGATTGAAATTATGTAGGTAATTTAACCTTTGGACCATCTGGAACATTATCAAGTTCAGTCTTGTTGATTAGAAGTGTGACATTCCTGCAAGCATTTGTATGAATTATACGTGATTGTTTCATAAGACTAATAAAGATGTGTGCAATCTGTGGTACCACTGATTTAGGTTAAATATGAATATTTTGAGTACGAAATTAGCAACAAACTATAGCATGCAAATTCCAGGCAGCAGATGAAAGCAAAATAATGTGTACAGTGAATGATAAGCAACTTACTTCAGAAGAAAAGCATTTTCTCGCGTATCTTCAAAAGACTTTGCTATTGAATCACTCATAAACTCGAGAAAACTCTTTACATAATCAATAGTGCTTGATGAAACATATGTGAGGAAGTAGATTGGATATGAAAGATTATTCTCAGCCCAGTACTGCAATTTTTGCAAAGTATTAAAATCTTAAAATTACAACAGTGATAGCCAGAATTTAATATTTTTCTATTCACCCTACTAACCTGCTCCAATATTAGGATAAGTTCCAATACCCGCCCAGCAGTATCTACAGGTAATAAAACTTTGCCATCTCCTTTTAGAGTCGTCTGAATGGTTGCTGCAATCAATACAAAACATAAAATAAGAACAATAGAACACTTGAACCAGCAATGCTCAACCATAAAAATATTTACCTAGAAATTCTGCATCCCTTTTCCTTGTATTAGACTGGCTGTTTAAAGCATTATAGGCATCTGTTATCAGAACAGCAGGCCTGACAAAAGATTCTAGGACAGTTCCATTTAAATGCCTGAAAAAAGGAAAACAACTAAATGCTAAGGAAAGAAGAAACACCAATTAGAAGGTCTCGTCCACCTATTGCATAAAGATGGATTTACAATTTTACATATGCAATGGGATGTTATTTGAAGAGTTAGAAAGAGTAATTACTTTTCTTTGCGATGGTTGAAGTCTACAGCATATATAACGTCCTCTCCATCCTTAGTTATCTTCCAGATGGTACCTCCCAGGAGATGCCCAGCAACATGAGGGGTGACCACAATTCCCTCTCCTTTCCCTAAGCACCATCAATTAATTTGTTTGAATCAGAGAGTCAAACAACAAAGATAATAGTTTCACGTTTTTTTTATAGATAATCACCGAATGTTATGTTGAACTTGAACTAAATGATGTCATGACTGAAAATGCTTACCAGACAAGTGGTGGTTCTGAGAGAAGGTAAGTCTGGTCACGTTTTGGAAAGCAGAATCAATATCATCCAGGGTAAACAAATCAAACTCCGAAACTTGCTGCATGGAAAGTAATAGAAACAGTTATTAACACGTTTACACTTTCTAGATACAGAGCACAGATAATTGCAACTAATAGTGACACGATGCAAAGTGGAAAAAGAAACACATGCAGATTCCTGGCAGCACTGATCCGAACACAAGCCTGAAGCACGAAGATGAAAATTTACCTTCCGTGATAGATACTGATCATACATGGTGAGGAGTCCTAATCTGTACACGGGCTCAGTTGAATATATTGGTGCTGAAAGTCCAAATTCCTTCATGGCATATGGAAGAGCACCCAGATGGAGCGTGTCCGGATGAGATAGCAAAACTGCATCTATAGTTGAAGCAACTCTGCATTGGCAATACAATTTTATAAATATAATCCACGAAAAGGTACACTGATTGATACTTAGCTTCAATTAATCTTATGAGCAAAAATCCCTATATGCAGGCACTGTTTATATAACATTCATCCACACGGGATTGAAGTAAAAACTTCAGTCAAGCATAAAGTACATCAATTAACAACACCAACTATCGCCCTGCATAAACATAGCCCCTTCCCACCTACCCATCAGGTTGTGCCCTCGAATTACAATCAAATGGTAAAGGGCTTCCCACAATTTCATGGTAAGAACTCCAGTTCCATCTTACTTCCCTATTTTCTCAGCAGCCAAACACGGATCAAAGCCAATCCTCTCATACGGGTTGCTTCACACTTTCCTTCCTAACTTGACCCCTTACACTACATTGCCGAATCAAATCATGTGGAACAACCAATTTCTCAAGCAATACCAGAGACGGAGAGAAAATAAACCATAAAACATAGTGAATTGAGCTACAGCGAGAGAGAGGGAGAGAGAGTACTTGGCAAGTGGGTCGAGTAGAGAGCGTTCGAAGAGGTCGTTCCAGCCACAGTCGACGAGGATGTTGAAGCCGTCTATGGAGACCAGATACGACAATGGGTTCTCGTTATAGACGCCGCACAGTGGCGTTACCTGCACCGATGTTCCCATCTCCGGTACCGGAATAGAGCGACGGAGAGATTAAGCAGGAACCAACCTCGCTGTTCTGCGCAAGCACCAATTTTCCCTCCCTGCAATTGTGTTCAGGGAAAGGGCTTTAGGAGACGAGGCAGTGAAGCGGCTTTCGATTGTCAAATTACCTATTCACCCCTTGGTTTATATAAAAAGGAATACCCAATTCACTGTCCTTTTTCGTTTACAATTCAACGCTCGATATAGACGGTCCTTCCGTCGCCCCGAGGCTAAGAGCACACACAACGCTAGGACCCGGATCGAGTCCCGAGTCCCTATTTCATTAGATTGTAATAGAGCAAAACGAGAGGCTAATACTAAAAAACGTTATAAAATCTAAAAATATAAAGGAGAAACGTATTATTATTATAAAATCAAAAGCGACATTACACAAGTTATTTATTAACGAAACAAAAACTAAATATAGATTTTAGGGCTGGAAGATCGTTACTAAACATGGAGGTCATTACTGGAGCCACTTGGGACAATCTTTCATAAGGTGCCACCATTCAAACTTCTTGAATGGTTGACCCGTACGCTACTTGTACGTCGTCGTGATTGAATATCTGATTTGGGCATTTTTCTGACCCGATTGTCGAGCATGAAAGAGGTCGTGGTGGGTTAAATTGAACTTCTTCACCTTCAGTGAGGTCTTCCCCAGTTGCTTCACCTGCCTTTGGGTTCGTGCGGGTGCATACATTAGCGACAAAGCGACCCTGTACAGTTGGCCAGTACTCGATGTTAGGCTAGGGTTGTGCATATTGAAGTCATATTGGCCTCTTCGAGGTCCAGGGGATGTGGCAGCGAGTATGGTCCATTGGGCGGAGATTTGGTGGAGAATTGGGGAGGATGAAGAAGAGATAAATAGATGTCGATTAGTGTGATATTAGTGCAAGGATGGGAAGGTATTTATAGGTTGGGGGTTGGAGAAAACGTTGTGTATTACTAGCTATTGCCGTCAACTTCTAGAACTTTCCACAGGTCAAAATCATTTTTAAATATATAGTTTCTAACTATGATCAATCAAATATAACCGAAAATAAGAAAACTATATGAACCTGCATCAACTGTGCAAGGTAGTAGATATGTGAGAATTTTCAAGAACTAAAAGTATTAATTTCGAAACCCATTATCTTCCGCTTATCAAAACAAAAAACCCATTAGTTAGTCGACATAAACAAAAAATGACTAAGAAATACTCATTTTGATTTCATTTAATTGTCGTTGCTCTCTGAATTTAAGGAAGCTTATAGAAAAACTCTTGTCTATTGATCGTTTTGATTTGGGACTAAGAAATCAAAAACACAGGAGCATTAATGTTTCTGGTCTCTAGTTGTTCCTCTTTGTATTTATCATTTTGATTTTGAACTAAGAAATCAAAAACACATAAGCATTATGCTCATGGTCTCTAGTCGTTCCCCTTCGTTGAGCATCTCCATGTCAACGATTCCGAAATATCTCCATCTTTTATGAGTAAATCATTTTCCTCAAATCTGAACAATACATGTTCCATTGATAAGTATACAAAGTCATTTCTACTTGTTGTCTTGTTTAATGATACTTTTGAATGCCCTTTTTATTGCAATAATTTGGGAAGAGTTTGACTGTCTTACGTTGGTCTAGTTAGTTTTGGTTTCGTACATAATCTATATACACTACATTGTACATTATCACTCGAGTTTTAATACTGTCAAATCCAGTTAGACTAATACTTCTAGTCTATAAACTTCATTGATTATTCTTCAATAAATTATCATATGTTTTATTAAACATTTTATTAGTGCAAAACAAGACATTCTACATTCTAGCATACTTATGTCATATTTTTCTTTCAACAAGACATTGTTGATATTTTTGAAGATTAAACTTTAGAGACATAATTTTATTTGAATGTTTAAGAAATTAATGTGTAAAGTATTAAAGGAAGTATGAGATATTAAATCAACAGTTAGTGGTCTTATCATATATATATTTGCTTCATATATTTGTTTATGTGATCTATATCTGTATTGAATATTATTATTTTTTTGAAGTCTTGACAACTTACTTTGCCAAGATATTTTGGTTGCACATTTCTGTAATGAGATTGATGAATTACTTGTCATTCATCAAACAAACACTAACTCGCTCAAAACTTGAGCGGCCCTTGTAACGACCCGATTAGAAGTTCAGAGTAATGGATTATAAATAAAATATAATTGAGAGCAGTAAAGTGTCATTTCCCTTTGGAGTATTTTAGTCATTTTACATAATTTTTAACGGAATTAGTGACGTTGCAACAAAATGTAAGCGCACATGGTAGTGACGTGTATCATTTAGAAGTCCATGAAAGTTATTTGTAAATCAAATATGCTTAAGGACAATGAATTGTCATTTCCCCTTTACATATGCATGTTGTTTGATCTCAAAAATAGTGTAAATCCTGTTATGATCCAATGTCTAGGGATGTGCAAAAATCCGGTCATCATCGAAATAATCAGAATCGACGGTCACGGGTTGGAGACGGGGATTAAAATCCCAAACAGACTACCTTTTGGACGGGTCACGGTTTTCAAAATGAAAACCGGTGGTTAACCGGA
>JAYMSV010000340.1:0-17971 GCA_036897745.1 Erodium moschatum
CCCCTTCGCCCAGAAAAGCCACCAAAAATTAGATCCCATCCCTCTCCAAGACATAATTAAGGAGACCAAGTCACTTGGCATTACATAAACCACATTCCACCACTGGAAAATCTTGGACCAAATCAACCAAGAGGCATGACAATGAAGAAAGAGATGAGGGGCGTCCTCAAACACAAGACCACAAGCTCCACAGAACATCCCATTCAGAGGGATCCTCACACCTCGACTTTCAAGAAAGGTAAGAGTCGGAACTGCATTATACATCATGAGCCATATTAAAGCACTATACTTTGGAGCTAGGCCCTTGATCCACAAGAAATCAGCCCAAGGATGAGATACACCACCATCCTCTACTAGTAACTCATAAGCAGTTGCTGAAGAGAAGCCCGAATTACTTTTGGACCAAACTATTTGGTCCTCACGATCTGGATATAACACCACCCTTCTTAATCTTTCCATAAGCTCACCAGCTAGACCACCGTCTCTAATAAACGAATCTCTTCTGAAACCTAGATTCCACTCTCCGTTGCTCCAAATATCAGCAACTCTTTTTCCTTTTGATGTTGCAACAGCAAATAAACGAGGGAAATGCTGCTGAATTGCCATGTCTCCTAACCAGAGGTCTTCCCAAAATCGAATTCGCTTTCCATTACCCAAACTCCAGTGTAGATTCTGGCCTCCAAATAATTGACTGAAATTCTGTTCTCTTGCCAAAGAAAGAATATGGCCGAAGATACAGGTACTACCTGGCCGATCAATTGAGGTGAGGTCCCAATCCCGCGAGTCCCAATTATACTTTTCACATATAAATCGTTTCCATAAAGAATCTGTTTCTGTTGCAAATCTCCAAAACCACTTTGCCAAAAGACTTTTATTCACAACTTCCAACCTGCGAATTCCCAAACCACCTTCTTTCCGAGGTCTACAAACTTTAGACCAGCTGACTTTACACAAAACCCTTCTGGCTACACTATTATGCCACACTGGGACTGATGCATCTCCGGGTTCCTTATCTGCCTTCTTTTTTCCCTTCGCTTGCACCGACTCATTACCGGTGACTCCGAAGTCCTTCGTCGAGCAGGTTCTTTTGTTGTGGCCCACATTCTTACAAATGCTGCAAGTCATAGTGATCCCTTTCTTTGACATCTTCTGGTTATCTTGGCCCTCTCTTTCTATCTTTGGCTTCTTTTGTAGCTTCCCTTGTGTCTCCATGCACCCCTTAATTCTGTTTTTTCTGGGTCGACCCGGTTGCCTGCGAACGATGGGAGGTAAGAGCATTCCCTCCTTCTCTACATTCTTGCACTTATTCAAGCCAATGACAGGTGAGATTTCCCCCTCATATGATTTCTTGAAGAACATCATCATATAATACGGATCCACATACCCATGAGGGTCTACTTCTGCTCTAATCATGGCCGCAGCAGCATGCTTGCATGGCAGACCACTAAGCTGCCACAACAAACACGTACACGTCCAATCCATTAAGTCCACTACATACTCCTCATTGTAGCTTGTGACCTCAAACAATGCGGGCGTACTTGGTTCAACTTTCAGCTTTGTAGCTATTCTTAGGTTGTCTTTCAGCCTCTTCTGTATCCTTGGGCACAATTTGTCGTCATCTTCATCAAACAAACATCCTTTCCGATACACAAAGTCAGAATAGAGAGGTTAGTTGTTTCATCTACTAAAAATGCTAATTAAAAACCTAATAAAATGCAACTTAAAAACCCACATTCAGATTATAAATAAATACCTTTGCGGTAGAACCACGACATCAGCTTCTTGCGGTAATACTCCAAGAAGGTCAGTATTGGCATGGCTCTGCCCTTCTTGATCCAGCTGTTGAATGTCTCACTAATATTGTTGGTCTGTGCAGCACTTTTGCAATCAGGTTTGAAGAAAGCAATGCACCAGTTCTCCGCCGGTCTGGCTCTCAACCATTGGTAAGCCTTCACATTCACCTTCCTTAACTCCTCCATTGTATTCTCGAATTCTTCTCCAGATGTTGCTCGTGAACACTTCCACAACATCCTCTTCATTTGATGAGACTTAAAACTCTTGAACCAGTTCTCATAAAGATGTCTCATGCAATGCCGGTGTTCAACATCTGGACGTTGTTTGAACACCTCTACCAAACCCTGTTCAAAATAGAAGTAAGGTTCTCAGTTCAAATAATTAGAACTTATAAAACAAAAAAAAACAGTTCTAACAAAGTTATATTCTTACCTTCTGCTTATCAGACATAAACACCCATCTTCGGTCGTCCCCATCTCCAATATCTTTAAACAGTTCATCTACGAACCATTTCCATGACTCCTTTGTCTCCTGTTCAACCACTGCCAATGCAAGTGGGAACATGCCATCATTGCCATCCCTAGCCACTGCTCCTAGAAGGATGCCACCGTGGGGAGATTTCAAGTGGCATCCATCTAATCCAATGAAGGGCCTACACCCGTTGATAAACCCTAATTTCTGAGCTCCATACCTCAAATATAACCTTTTGAACCGAGGTGGGTTCTTTCCGTCGGTAAGGAGCTTGAATTGAGTTCCCGGGTTACTCTTCATGACTAGCTCACCATATCGCTCTAGCATGCCGTATTGAAGACCGATTTCTTCCTCATGAATCTGCCTCCCTTCTCGGATTACACGAGATACTTTACCCAACTTCAATATTATCTGTAGATCGCTCTCTATCTTCTTCTTGAACTCTTCACGATCAATATTCGCATGCTCGTTTATGTAATTTGCGTACCTACATCAAAACATGGCAATACACAGTCATTTGATGACAACTTGAATTAACATTACACAACTTCAATCAACATGTGTGACACTTGAATATACTTCCTTACCTGTATGCAAGGGAACGGGCAGTGATGCTTTCACCTTTTCTGTGAGTTTGACAGTTATGCTTGGGTCGGAAGGTTTTGATGGCAAGACACCCTTCAGCCTTGATGTAGCCACACCATATGTAGAAACCACAATTAGGCATCTTGCATACCGCTCCAATGCCATCGTTCTTTTGGTTCCTACTGTATGTGTAGTTGAAACCCTTCTCCACTGAATAATTCTGAAGCACCACCCGTAACCATTTAGCATTCTCAAATCTATCCCCTATCTGCAGCTGTATCTTTTCCAAGGAACAAGACTTGTCCCAGTACTTCGACTCCCTGCTACTTGATGGAGCAAAACCCTCCATGGGATCCTCCTCCATTTCATCTTCAACATCAAACCCTTCTTCTCCAATATTTTCATGTTCTGCTTCACTATCTTCATTGGCTGCTCCAGCACCTTTCTCTCCTTCTCCATTTTTTTCATGTTCTGCTTCATTTTCTTCCTGATCTGATCCTTCATCCTCATAACCTTCTTCATCAGATTCTTCACTAGAGGAACTTACAGCATATTGAACTTCTTCAGCAATTATTTCCTCTGTTTCATCTCCCAGCAACTCATTGTCCACAAGTTCTTCATCGAACATATCATCAAAGTACTCATCTGAGGGTTCATCCACTAACCTCAAGTCCCCTATCTTCATCTTCCCCATCTAGTAAAGAACATTAAAACTCTCACAGTTAGAATATAATAAACATCAACATCATGAACTAATATAGTATAGCTCTCACTCTACTGATTACACATGTCTGCGATCTCATTTGAGATCTTGGAATTATTTCTGAGATCTCAGAAATAATACCAAGATCATGGAATTATGTCTGAGATCATGGAATTATGTCTGAGATCTTGGAATTATTTCTGCGATCTCATTTGAGATCTTGGAATTGT
Organism: Erodium moschatum; assembly: GCA_036897745.1. Lineage (NCBI taxonomy): Eukaryota > Viridiplantae > Streptophyta > Magnoliopsida > Geraniales > Geraniaceae > Erodium > Erodium moschatum. The sequence goes on from JAYMSV010000340.1 coordinate 3,784, forward strand.
TTCTGAGATCTCAGAAATAATACCAAGATCATGGAATTATGTCTGAGATCTTGGAATTATTTCTGAGATCTTGAGAGGAGGAAATCGTCCGGCTACAATTCGTTGGATGATTAAGATTACTGCATAGTGAAGTTCATCCCTCATCAGACATCCTCTTACAGTCATAGAGGCAAAAAATTAAGGAAAAGATATAAGACTCTGCCATTAACATCATTTCAAAAGCGTCCGAGACAAGAACACCATATACTCAAATAAGACTAAGAAACTGTAATACTTAGTCAATATGCACTCTAGCTTGAAAACGTTGCTCTGTATACCATTACAGTAAGAGCAGGATCTCACAAGATTAGTTCAAAAATTAAAATTAACAAAGAAACAATCAAAAGCTCATAACTTGGTCAAAATGATAGCAGATACCACCCAATATTCAAAAAATCTTCCTTACTCAAACGCCCAAATCCAAATCTGAAGTTTTAACCAGATATCAGCTAACCCAGCAATAGCCCACAAATGCATAACCTATAACGCAATGATTTTGACTATACACAACAAAAATTGTAGCTCCCAGCTCATCAAATTCTCGACCCACCAAATCAGTTGGAACCCAAAACTGAAATCCTAAAACCCCCAAATCAGTTCGAACCATAACTGAACCCTAAAACGCAAAAATCAAATTCCTATGAACCATAACAAAATGAATGTCTCAAATCGAGATAGAGTTAACAACAAAACGAAACGAATGAAAAGTGAAGAGTGAAGAGCTTACCGTTCTGCTTGTAAATCAACAAAACGAAGATGAAGAGTTGAATATTGAAGAGCTTACCGTTCTGCTTGTAAATCAACAAAACGAAGATGAAGAGTTGAAGATTGAAGAGCTGAAGATCATGGTCTCGGGGAAGTGAAGAGAGAATGCTGAAGATGATCTCGGCTACTGATTTGAGAGAGAAGTGAAGAATGAAATTGATGGTCTCAGGCAACATATTCAACCATCAATTTTAGAGGGCATAATAGACTTTTAACATGCCCAACATAACTGTCGTTACTTTCCTAAAATGAAAAATGTCATAGTTGTTGGTCAATGTTGCTACATGAGAATTTAAGTATGGTTGGGTTAGGATTTGAGAATACCCAAAAAGTTGGGGTTAGGACTTGGATTAACCCCTTTATAATATTACATCGTAGTTCTCGAAAAAAAAGATTAAGTACATCATTAGATCTGTTAATCACAGGTATCAGATGAATTGAAAACGCGTATCATTTCATTTACACGATTATGGTAATAAAATTATTAATCATAATAAGTTGATATTTGGAGTGTTGTTGAACAGGAAAGAAGAGCAGAGCCATAGCGGGCCCACACACACGTGCCCGAGCTAATAATACAGCCACTAAAAATAGGACACGTGGGAAAGTAAAAAAAGTAAGTCCGTAAACATTGCGATGCTATGACGTGGCGAAACACTATTGGCTACTTTGATATCTACGTGGCTAATTGATCGTCTGGTTTTTGAGCGCCTATATATAACGGATCAGCCTCTCTCCCGGCAGGTCTTGAAGTGCCCCTCACATTTTCCTTGCACGCCTCGTGCATTTTCTCTCGCTTTCCGAGCTGCCAAACACATTTCTTCATGCTAAACCCTCCTGATTTTCCCGAGAAAACAAAGCCTCGGATAAAGATTTCAGTGCTCTGCCATCGCGATTCTCATCTCATTTTCTTTTTATTGCTGTTCTATTCGCTAAATCGTTGATGTATACGCACAGTGTGGAGAGCTGAGGTTGATGATGACGAGAACAGCTCCGGAAATGCATTATCTCTGTCGAGGTCTAGATCCGTATAGTTTCGTAACACAGAGTGTACACACATATAGGTGATCGGAGGTCGGAGCAGATCTGTTTGTGTAAGGAGCTTTTCAATTTAGGAATTTCGGAAAAATCGTTAGCGGAAGGTGACGTTGATACGGAGTTTTCCTGTAATTTTCGCTGTGAAAATGAGATCAGCAAATCGATTTCAGGAATTGCTTCCTCTGCCGGAACTGGATGGAGCTTCAACACAATCTCACAAGTAATATAATTCTTTTCTTTTATGATCTTTTTGTTTTGAGCTGGTGTGATGCGATCGAGTTTTTTTTAGCGTGATATTTTATGTGGCTTGAGCGATTGAGGCATTGTTGAGAAAAGAGGAATGAAATTCCGAGTTTTAGTGAAAGGATCTTTCATGCATCAGTGAAAAGGTCTCTCCTTTTTCTTGGATCAATAAATAGTCACGGAGTATGAATATGATCAGTTGAGGCATTTTATGTTACCCTCCAACTTTATTATTTCTTCTGTACCAATTTGTTAGAATAAGAAGTGCTTCATTTTTTTATTCAGTAGATTTGATTTGATTTTTCTTTTTCTTTTCTGGTTCTTGCTGTTTCAGGTGCTCGAAAATTTCATATTCAAGAAATTTTCTCTTGTCTGTTGGTATGACAGAGAGGTGCAAAAATTTGCCAGGAGACTTTGATTCTTCAATGTTGCAGTAAGATATCATCATACTGGCTAATTTTTCTTCGTTGCTATGTTAGCGAATATGTGAAGTACCTTTTTGTATCCTATAGCATGTATTCATGTTTATGTAAATTGTGTTATGTTTGGATAGTGAATTTGAGGATGCATCTGCTGGTTTGCTGATGACTCCTTCCGATTCAGGTGTGTGTTTCAATTCTAATAGCCTGTTAAGAAATATGCTATTGTATTATCATCCTGTTCAAGAGAGGCTGTAGGCTTTCATTTGGCTGATACTCATAAGAGCAGTTTGGATTTCATGTTCCTGATGTTAGTTGTGAGTCATGCCATTACCGTGTTCCATAACTAGGGATATATGAGGAGTGTTTGGAAACAAGGTATAGTGGCATTTGCGAAGCACAGGTTCACATATACATTTGCAAGGCAAATGCGCAGCCACGTTAACCAGCAGTGTGGATTTTGTTAGATATAATAAACATATTTTTGTAGAATTGTCAGCACATGAGGCTAATCTAATTGTGTGAATATGCAATTGGTGTGCTGTAGCATGCTAAACAATCCGGCCAAGAAGTTTAATATCACTTTCAAAAGGAAGACCATAGAACACCGGTTTCTTATATAGAACTGATTCCAGTCAGGATCATAGTTCCTGTAAGATATCTTGAAGCTTTTAATTACCCATAACCATCGAAACAGGAGTAGAGCTCATCCTGAGATTGTTTAGTCCAGATACTATTTCACTTGTTTGTATACATGGCGTATATATTCACATTACTGGGCATGGCCTTTGCATGCTACGTCAATAGATAATACTAAAGATTTCAAGTTAGATTTAGTTTCCTTCCAAAATTTCGTATTTAATATTCAGCTGGAGGTGGGGAACAAAATTTTGGCTTGATCCATAGTACTTTTATTTAAGGAAACATGAATATTGGGTCGTTTGGATTCTATCATTGGTGGATCTCCCATCCCATGAGTTGATCACCCAGTTTCTGTCTGATATGTTTTCCCATTCTACTTGATTTTTCTCCTTACCTATCCAGCTATCCTTCATAGCCTTTATTGAATCAGAATAAACTCAAGGGACCTATAGATGTGGCACATGTATTTATATGTATAGCTCATGACAGAAACTAAATGCCTTACTCTTGAACTTCCCATGCTTCTCCAATCAATCTATGTGCTTCTTTATGTAGCTTTAGAGCCTGCGATTTATTCCTGAGTATTTCCCCAAGGTTAATGAAGTCTTGCAAATGATTTGGGACTTGCTTGCATCTCTATTAACTTTTGCATTGTGGATGTCAACGAGTTGAAAGCCTTGGTTGTATTTTGATGGTTGTGGAACCAATTATCTTATGGTGCAGATTCTAAACATTCTAAAAGCCTATCTCGAGGTTTGATGCAAAACCCTTTCAATGATGGGCTTTTGGGAAGTGGTGGATGTATGACAATACCATCTTCTTCAAAGATTCAAGGCAGTAATGGTTGTGATTTACTCAACAAGTGCGAAAAACCATACCGTCCTCCACATTTTTACAAGGTCTGGCAAAGCACTACCTTATATTATAAGGTCCAGAAGAATAACATGCTTGACAATCACAATTTGGTATTTTCTCAGATAATGTCTCATTCAGGAAGAGAAAGTAATGACTCATGTAATGAGGAAACTTCTGGTTCTGATTTCCTCAGTTGTGAGAGAGCTAAGGAGGAAAGAAGCAGAAAAGGTAAGAATCTCAATCTCCTGCCTGTTGTTGCTTTCGTGGTTTTAGCTGGTATAGGTTTATCATTAAATATATCTGTCTTGTCCCAACTATAACATTAAGCTCCCTCCATCCAGATTCTTTCCAGATGATGAGGAAAGATCAACATCAAGTCATACAAGAGAATCTTAACAAACCTTTAGATGGGCCCAAATCAGAGGATAGTGTGGTTCCCCCAGCTTCATATGGGGGCTCCTCCAAGGATTTGTTAGCCACTCCAATTCTTTCATTCAGACAATCAACTGGAACCAACCCGTCAACGAATTCTTCCTTAACAGAGGTAAGTAGTCTGGATGTTTATTAACACATTCTTCACAACTGGTGTTGGTCTGATGGTCACTGAACTCTCTCACCTTCTTGAGGTCCGAGGTTCAGGTCCCACAAAATTTTCAGTCAAAAAACACATAATTCTTCACGTGACATGTGTTTGGTTCTTTTTATCTGGATTCTCTTGGTTTATAACTCATTTAGGCTGCACTTATTGAATTTAACAATGACAGGTTTCTAATACTGATGGTAAGGAAATACAGCCAGAGAAATCTTCAGAATTCAATGAGCAGCTGCATGAAACTAGCAATGGAAACCCCGAGGAACTGAATCAATTTGGTAAACCAGCTATGATCCGTGAAGTTTATACTTGCAAGGACCATGACCATGAAAAGCATCCAAATGAACATGACCATGGCCATGGGCTAGGCTTGGGTGTGAGTCATGGAGAGGATGGGCAGTTCAAGTCTTCCATCGATCACACCTCAAGCTCTCTCAAACTGTCATCAGACAAGCTCCACAACATTTCAGGGAACAGAAACACTTCAAGATTTGATAGTTGTCTTCCTCATAACCTCATCTTTGGAACAGGGCTCACAGAGGACCAGGTTGACTTGAACAAGAACAAGGATCATCACTCAGTATCATCAGATGATACTCAGCCTGATGAGTTCGCAGACGAATATCATCTCCCCGATGAAGACAGCTTGTTCACCTTTGACTACATAGTCCCACAAGACTCATCCTGCGAACCTGATTTGCTCGCCTCATGTACTACACAAGCTGACCTTACCTGGAAGCTCTCAGCCCTCAGCTTCCCCTCAGGAAACCACAAACCTACCCAATCGGGTATGGAGACTTACAACATATATGCTCAGCAGTGGTCCCCACAAGTGCCTTACCTCCATCCTCAGGGTCCTCCACAAGGTCATAGAAGCTCCAAAACGAAGATGGACTCAAGGCCCAACCCTGACAATTGGTACCCCAGAAATGTCCCTCCCTATCCTCTCCAGCAACCTCCATTCTCTGCATTGTCTGTCTCTCCTGTTAACTATCCACAGTATGATCAAATGCCTCTTCCTTTCATCTTTCCTCCGAGTTACTATGGAATGCCAAATCCAGGTAAAAACATTCACTTTTCTCCACAATCACCAAATTCAGTCTCTTCATGCACTCTTTTGATGTTTCTGCTATCTCTCTAGACCCTGGATTTGGTGCATACAACAATCAAGTTTCCTTCAATCAACTCTACAAGAATGAAAACCCGAGAGCCCTTGCTAAGAGGTGCCTTTTTGGTAAGCAATGGTGAGAGATTTATGATTTCATCATCCATCATTTTGCCTTTCTTGTTGTTGTGTTTGGTTCAGTGCTTTGTAGATGTTGATGGTCAGGTGTGTGTACTCTGAATATATAGTTTAGAGAGGGTGATACATATAATACTAGGAGAAACATAGGTAACAGAAACCAAAGAATGTTGTTGAAAAACCTTTATGCTTTTGCAATCTCATTCAAGTTTGGATGCAAATAGTTGAGATCTACACATATTATACTTGGTTATAGATTCGTTTCATCGTGTCGATTTGGGTATCTCAATGGGGAACAAAATATTAACGTTCATGAGTGTGAACGAGTTGTGTCCGGCATAAATTTGTTGAAGCTCGGCTCAGAATTTTTTTTATTCTACTGGTGCTCGAACGAGCTTATATTCTCAAAAATGAATATCAGACTTGCAATTGGTTAGAATATTTTTTTTTCTCGGTTTGGACTCGAAAGAACTTATATAATTAAACCCAAACTATCTTGAATTGATTCTTTTAGTTTTCACTATACATACTAAATAAAAACTTAAAATATATTTCAATTATATTAAACGGATAAATGTCGCTCCTAACCCCCAACTATTTGTCAAAATCATATCCTAACTTCCTCGGATTTTGTTTCAATTCTCATCCTTGACTTTTGATTTTTTTAAAAAAAATTAACAATTACGGTTTATTTTGACGGAACAATTACATTGACATATGGAAATGTCAATATTGCCCTTGAATCAACTATTCGTCAAAATCATATCCTAACCCTATAACCTTTTGTTTCAATTCTCATCCTTGACTTTCGATTTTTTTTTACAAACTAACAATTACTGTTTATTTTGGCGGAACAATTACATTGACACGACGATTCTCCTCCTCCTTCTTATCCATGACGTCCACTCCTTCTACATCCCCAACGTCGCTACGGTAGTGGTGTTGTATGATTGATCCATCATGATCAATCAAAAGACTTCTACATCATGGACTGATCCATGATCAATCAAGACAATTCTATAAGTGGTTCGTATACTTGCTTCCTCCATGTATAAGACCATTCCACTTTATTCAATAAGCTTCTCACCGAGGAAACGAAATTCAAAGAAGTTTTCACTTGCATTTGTGATCGGTGAACGAATCTAGATCGTAGTGAATAGGATAGAAGAGAACAGACCTTTTGAAAGTCCTCGGGAGCGACACCGAGGAGGTAGAAGTGGACGCCATGGATGAGAAGGAGGAGGAGAATCGTTGTGTTAATGTAATTGTTCCGTCAAAATAAATAGTAATTGTTAGTTTAAAAAAAATCAAAGTCATGGATGAGAATTGAAACAAAAGGCCAGAGGGAGGTTGAGATATGATTTTGACGAATAGTTGACTCGACAGCAATATTAACATTTTCATATGTCAATGTAACTGTTCCATCAAAATAAACAGTAATTGTTAGTTTTTTAAAAAAAATCGAAAGTTATAGATGAGAATTGAAACAAAAGATCAAGAGGATTAGGATATGATCTTGATAAATAGTTGGAGGTTAGGAACCGCATTTATCCCTATATTAAATGATGTATGTGTATATGCCAATAAAGACATACGATCCATTATAAACCCATGTTTAAGATGTAAATTGTAAATAATTATGGGCCATTAATCAAGTTTACTGGGTCATCCTAATGTGGACCATTAAATCAGGTATACTAGAGGCCCAATTAATAACATAGAATCATAAACATGCAAAACTTTTGTTATTAAACCCCTAAAAGGCATGATCCTCAGATCCACTTGATCTAATGGCTGAATAAATTTATAGTTTACATTTTAAGGATGATTTATAATGGATTTTAGATAATGTCCCTAGAATTAAATAGTAAACAAACTTCTTATATGGAAAGTGGTCAATGAAATACCTGGATCATGACATTGTTGGTCCAAAGAAAATCTTACAAAAGCAGCTATGGAACTTCTTATATTGAAAAGTCTTGGATTACACAATGGTATTGAACAACAATTTCAAATTCTACACAAGCACTAGCATATACTATGCCAATTTAGAGCCAAAACTTGAATAATACTAATAATAACACATAAAAAGCCCAGAACTGTACAGCACAACATTCAAAAGCAGCTTGAGCCGATGCTATACATTCCCGAATCACAATTCTCCTCCCCTCCTTTCTCCACTATGTACATTGAGGATACTGTAATGGAGGATTATTAGCAAACCCTCTCAAACTCATGGCCTCATAAGCAGGTACTAGTCAGAAATTGGTACTTGGTTTCCAATCGAAGTTCTTGCTTCCCTATCAACATCTTGGGTTTATGCAGCATTGAGGTTAGTAACATCTGGATCGATCTCATAGGATGAAAGCAACTTTCTCTGGAGGGATAATATACAGCGGTATAAAAGTATTAGACTCGATAAGATGCAAAAAAAAACTGACGATTATAGAGTAAGAGGTTAGCTTTACTTACATGATCCTCAAAATCAGGATTACTGAGGTTCATGGACAAGTTTCTCATCAATAACAGCACCTGTTCGTGAACCAAATGAAAGAGAAATCATATATATAGGCATACAATCAAATGTAAACCCATGCTTAAAATTAAAACTAAGAAGCCATCTAGGCCATCAGATCAAGTTTAATGGAAGGTTCAGATTTTAAAAAATCATTAATGACGGAAAATGTAAATATACAGAACTTCGAATTTATTTTTATTATTAAACCCCCCTTAAGAAACATAGGCCGTTGGATACACTGGATCAAATGGCACAAATTAGTTCTTAGTTTTCATTTTAAGCTTGGTTTATATATCAAGTATAAGTTGAGATACATGTGAATGACTCAATGTGATCTACATTTGGTTCACGGAGCCTATCCCAATTGGTAGGGGAAATGGCTAAGTTGTTGTTGTTGTTTAAGTTGAGATACATCAAACTAGATACTCCTCTTTCTATGGATTGTGTAACATTTTGGCTACAGATAGTGCCATATAACCAACGATTACCCTATGTGTGGTTGGCTAAGTTGAAGATCTAAAAGTATAAGTATGAAGAAAACATACAGTTTCAACATCAATTGGATCCATTGTCTTAAGTTTTTGCAGATGACCAGTGACGCTTGGGTCGAAGACACTGCCAATGAAGGTGTAGACTTGAACAAAGTCGGGGAGGACTGCATAAAAAAATGGTATCAAACAAAAATGATAAAAGATATATACAAGCATAAAGACAATCTAACTATAAACAAACAGAATTTTCAGTTACAAGTTATGACATAAATCTGTACAAAATGATATGATATATACTGACCCCACCTCTCAATGGATTGGCGTGATTCCCTTGATCTGTTGTTTCTCCAATCGGTCGTGTCCTTGGAGTGCTCTCGGTGCTGCTACAGCAGTTAGCCGCCGCTAAAGGAACTGCACAAACAAACACAAAAAATGTTAATTCCCAAAAGAACCCTTTAACATACATTTACAGTTAAAAAAGATCGGAGTATTGTACAAATGCCAATATTTTCGATTCGTGGATATACTCCATATAGTAAGGAACAATGCAGCATATATCAAGGTTAGTAGAGGAAAAAGGGGGTAATTGCTTAAAACCTACCCAATTGAATCACCCCCTTACAAAAACTACCTTTTGACAAAATGTGAACTTTAAACTACCTTTTGTTTGAAGACAGTTCTGACCCGAATTTCTTCTTTATATTCTTAATTCATTTGAGTCAAGAGGGTAGTTTAAAGTTCACTGTAAGTGGGCAATTCAAAAGGGTAGTTTTAAGCAATTACCACAAAAAAAATACCGGCAACTTCTAATCTAATTGAGTGTACGAAGGTTTGAACTCGAGACCTCCCTTGTAGAAAGAAGCTCTTTACCACTTGGCCCAACTTATGTTGGTAGAATACTAGGGAAGAATAACACCCCAGTCTGGCCCATCTTCAGACCAACCGGACAAATAAACAAGTTTACGATAATAAAAAATCAGCTAACCCTTTGTTGCATTTGATAGACTGGCTGTTTGGGCTGAATTGTTTGTCCAGGTTGATACTGCGGCACTAGCAACCGGATCCCTCAGCATAGAGGGTGAATCTGGGCTTAGAACAAATCCAGGTTCGAGCACACCAGATGACTGTAATGCACTTGGCACCTGGGGAAGTACTGAACCATGCAAATAAAGCATACATTCAGTCGATATTACAGTAGAGATCGGATTGCACAGCCAAGAGACACTTAAAAGTAAGATATTCCTACTGTTTTTCGATGCTTTTTGAGGATATGGATGAGCAGCTTTTCTTTTTGGCCGTGGAGGAGGTAAATGTTCGTTCGTCCCACTCTTCTGAACCTTGAGGAAGTACTTTTGTGCATGACTACGAATCTGCAAATAGTACACTACAATAGTTTTTCCTTGTGGGTGTTTATATTGATAAGGTAGCTAAAATCACATAAGAGCATCTCTAATGGGATTTAGCCCACTGGAGGCAACTAGCCCAGGTGAATCCGGCCGATTCGCCCTGTATTGCACAACGCTGAAGGCGATTAGCCAAGCCGAATACAAATGAATAGCCATGAGCCACGTGGCTAGTGGCCACAAGGTGGGTGAATTGCGTACATGGGTGATGAATTCTTCACCCCAAGAGTACAAGGTGGGCGATTCACCAACAACCACATTTTTTGCCGATTCATCCGTTGAATTCGCCCTGCATTGCAGATGCTCTAAAAGCATAACTAAAAGGCCTAGCATATCATGATAGTCACGTGTGTCAGAGTTTCCTAACAGGCGTTCCGTTGGAAGTCCTAAATATTACAATTAATACAGCAACAGCATTTTCACTCGTTATGTTCTTGCATTTATAGATAACGAAGAAAGAGAGATTCAAAATTACGTGTCAGTGATACAAAACTTGTGGAACATGTAGCTAGGAAATCTATGTGTGCACTTCCGGTTACCTGGATAACTGTTTTTGAGCCAATGAATGCTTCGATCTTCTTCCAGTCTCGGTCAAAGCTGGACAAAATCAGGAGTTTGATCAATGTCACAAAATTTTAAAAGGAAAGGTACGTAAATGCTTACAAAGAAGTGGTCCGCTCACAGAGGTGAATCACAATAGTAGCTGCATAAATGTATTTCATAGCACAAGACTTATCCAGGGATGACTACAAAAAAGTACCTTGCGGTGATCTATGCTCGTCTTGCAAATACTACCGGTGAACTATTTTTTTTTTTGCAAATGACATCCCCTAAAAAATTTATGTCTACAAATCCACTAACGGGGTTATCTTTTTTGCAAAAAGTTGAAACCCTATAAAAGTGCATACATAAAGGTCCCAAATTGCAAAACACGTATACATGAGGGTTACAAGTAATTAAAGACATAATGCAAAGAGTAAAATTATCATTTTCATGAAAAGTTGATGTCATGTGACCACAAAGGATAAAACTATCATTTTCATGAAAAAGTTGTTGTCATGTGACTGTCACATGACTAAATTCTGTTAAGAATTACATATTTGTTAATGGAAAACAGTTCACCGTATTCTTTTTTTTTTGTAAAACATGCATAGTTCATCTCAATTTTTTACAATTATCCCTAAAATAAATTCAAGTTTGTGTATATTTACAATTTATGTCATTATTGACCGAAAGTTCTAAAAGAAATAACAACACGAGTAAATAACTTACTCGGGGTCGAGGTATCCAGGTGTTCCAACTACTCTAGTAGTGACATAGTTTTTAGATTCAACCGCCATCATTCTCGACAACCCGAAATCGCCTATTTTGGCTTGGAATTTTTCGTCGAGCAAGATATTGGCCGTCTTCACATCTCTGTGGATCACTGGTGGCTTGATGCCACTGTGCATATACTCCAACCCTTTCAAATCAAATTTCAAACACATATATGTTGAGTTATTGATTAGACTCTAATCAAATAACAAGAAACGAAAACTTTAAGGTAATTGTTGTTGTAAGAACTGACCTTGTGCTGCATCTATCGCTATCCGAAGCCTTTCTTCCCAACTCAACCCGTCTTTATCGCCATCTACGGTCATAAATGACGATGAATTATACTATATTTCATCTGTTCTAAAATAAATATTTCATTTTTCGCTCTAGCATGAGAAAGTGAAAAACTAAAAGATTTGTTGTCACAATCTCGTAAAGTAATTGATAATCCCAATCAGTGGCGGAGCCAATTTTTTGAGTGAGGGGATCCAATTTTTCCAATGATAATACGTGACTTTTAAAAAAGAAAATTTGGGGGAGGGGAGGCACAATTATGAAATTAGAAGAAAATAAGAGATATTCTATTAAAAAAAAGGGTAACTCGATGTCATAATCCCGACCTTTCGTTTATTATTACCAAATCATAACGAAAAAAAATTTGTTCTCATATCATAACGTTGACTGCAATGTTTGTCATTTGTCGTCCTCAAGTCTAACGGCGGTTTAGTGAGTAACATGAAAAGTTGATAGGTCAAGGTTATGATTTGAGAATAAATAAAAGGTCTACGTTATGACATCAAATTTTCTCATGTCATTTCAGGCATGTTTATGAGGCACGTACGTGACAAGCATGTGACTAGTATTTGACGGAGTAAGTCACACTTAACAGATTTTGATACATTTTGAGAATTAATTTTCAAAACTTGTTATTGTATAAGAAAGTCGATACGTATGGATGATGATTTGAAAATTAACCAAAATACAGGGTTATGACATCACGTTTTTTCTTTAAAAGATCGAAAAACTAGTAATCTTTCAAAAGAAATTAAGGAGGGCAAGTGCCCCGGGGCCGGGGCCGGGGCCCACGTGGCTTCGCCACTGATCCCAACATAACTCATACAATATTGGGAAAACTCCAATCCCTTTCGACTTTTATTAAGTAAACATGTTGTGTTGCCATTTTTTTACTAAACCATGTTGTCACCTTTCATCTATTATTAATAAACAACGTCTTCCGTTAAACATAAAGGCTCTTGTAAAGGCTCATTTTTCTCCTCGAAAGAGGTTTAATTTATATTTGCTTTGCTGGTCAAAAAAAAAAAGGCTCTTGTCGGTTTTTGCACAAACCAATGATCATCTTTGCAATGTTTTATCTATAAACACCACAAACTATTAGAATTTCCCCGTTTTAAATTCGATATGTAAACGTACCGAATAGAAAGTTTTGCAAATCTCCATTGGCCATGTACTCATATATAAGTGCCATATTTGGACCTTCGTCACAAAACCCAATAAGGGAAGTCAAGTTCTTGTGATGGACTGTCATTAGAAGTCTGGCCTGCGGTTGCACCAAAATCAAAATTGTCAAACAAAAATCATTTATAGCCATCAGATGAAGCAGAAATCGATCGATTATAATTTAATTTGCAACGATTAGTGGTTGAAAGCTTATATTCTTCGGTTATCGCTAAACAATTTGTTTGACGATACTCCACACAATCACCACAAAATATACAAATTCTGAAATAATGATGTAGTTAAACAAACATTTCTTTCAAATACTGGTTTGAAATTTACAATCAATAACTGGTATATCTAGTCTAGATTAAAAAAAATGTCATTAGTGATATGAATAGTAAATATGTATACCTTTGAGCTTATTTTTGGTATTAAAACATTACCGAACTCCAAACATTGGTCTAACGGATCATAAATCAAACTTATATATCGACATACAATTAAAAAAACTTATATATCAATATTTTATTAACCTCATAGTTACCAATTTAAGTATGTCCATGCTCTCAGTCGTATATTCCTACTCTAATCTAAACCCTAGTTCTAGCATTAGCTTTTCTTGTCAATGGTAACCCTCGTCTGTCGTCGATCACCCCATCAATAGAGTTCGTCGCGGCCTCACCACACAGCCTTGGTTGTCCCCTCAACGACCTTGATAATGCCCCATCTTCCTCCCTCTGCGTTCGTGCGTCTAGTTATGGAGAAGAAGAAGCGGACCTCTAAACTTGCTTCCTTTCCTCCTTCGAATCAATGTTTGCAGTTGCCCTCGTCGGAACACCCAATTGATCCCTCCTCGTCGCTGGTGGTTTTCTTTCCGGGGTTGACATCACCGGCCCCTACTCCAGTCAATCCTAAGCGAGCTCAACCTTCTAAAGCTGTCTCCGAGTCGCCGTCTCTTCTCAACTCGGAAGGACATGTTCCCGTGGACTTTCCCGTGTCTATATGGTGGCTACAACCCCAACTGCCATGCCTCTCTTGGCTGCACCACCAAGGTCATCACCCACAGAAGGTCCTGATTCCTTTGGATCCTTGGTGTCTATGGTTACCGCCCCTGCGATGAGCAATCTCCAAGCCGACTTTTCGGCATGCTCCCTCGATGAGGAGGAAA
>JAYMSV010000341.1:0-17971 GCA_036897745.1 Erodium moschatum
AATTCTAATTCTTTGTTCGCAGATCGCACCGATAACACGATTCGATGGTTCGCTGATTCGCGAACCATCACCCCAACATCCACACGAATCAATGATTCACTGCTGGTTCGAACCATTGGACCGCGTACTGGTGCGGTGCATGTACATGCTCCAAGAAGAAGCAGCTTCCAGAAAAACTCCTGAGCCATAAGTGCACCAACAGAAAGGCCGATCTACCGTCCCTGGGCCAGGGATGGCAAAACAAGGCCGGTCCGGTAATCAAAAACTTTGTTCGGTGGTTAACCGACCTGTGGCTATCCTTACTGATTTTGTGATGGGCTTTTTAAGTTCTCACAACAAAAGTCCAAAGCTTAACAAAGCCCAGACTGAACAAGACATGGACTACATCACGAAAGACTTCCCAGAAAGGCAACCCGGCCCATAAATGCCGGCCCAATAACATGCACCAGTAACAAGACACGTATCAACTGATATTCGAGCACGTGGAAGCGATGGACCAGTCACGTGCGTTATGGGTGAGCCGTGAGCGTGAGCTTAGGCTCTCCTTCTGGTAGTACAACTGAAACCGTGCGAAATCGGCAAAGAGAGAGAGAAGAAAAAGCCACCAAAAACCCCTAAAACCTCTCTTCTCTTCTTCTTCAAGCTCCGATCACAGTCCAAGTCTCGATCGTGAACCAAACCTCTATCCGAGAGGGAGAGAACGATGGAAGATGACACTACAGATGGACCTCCGAACAGAGAACTCTACGCATTGCTGCACGTATCGCCGGAAGCCTCCGATGAAGAGATCAGAAAAGCCTATCGCCAGTGGGCTCAAATCTATCACCCCGACAAGTACCAATCTGTTCATGTATGCTCCAATCTATATCGATTTCATCTCAATTTGTTGTTGAATTTGATTATTTGGATTCAATTCTTTGTTATCACTGAGTGGTAGTGAAGTGCTAGATTCAACTGCTCAATCGAGTTTATTTATATTTATTGCTCATCAAAATTCACATATTGGACTTTGCTAAGGATTAGTGTACCCA
The DNA here is from genome assembly GCA_036897745.1 of Erodium moschatum. NCBI lineage: Eukaryota > Viridiplantae > Streptophyta > Magnoliopsida > Geraniales > Geraniaceae > Erodium > Erodium moschatum. Next base: position 1,032 of record JAYMSV010000341.1, read on the forward strand.
GAAATTCGAAATTGAACTAGGTGTGAATTGAGATGCATAATGCAGTTGTAATGATTTGGAGTTTTAAGCTAATTTTGTTTTGGTGGTCTGTATTGACCTCTTTGTAATCCTTACCACTAGGTTTTAAATTGTGACTGTCCTTTATTTCCATTAATTTGTTTTATGAACGAATGATGATGATTAGTTTATTGTTTGAATAATAAATTTATTTCAGATGAAGGAAACTGCTACAGAGAACTTTCAACGAATATGTGAAGCTTATGAAATATTATGTGATGAAAATAAAAGGCAAGTGTATGATATTTATGGCATGGAAGGGCTGACTTCAGGGTTGGAACTTGGTCAAAAGCTGAGTAAAGCGGAAGAATTAAAGGAAGAGCTTGAAAGGTTAAGGCGGATGAAGGAAAAAGAAAAGGAATCAGCAGATTTGATACCTTCTGGTGTAATTGTGGCCAATTTATCATTGCCACAGTTTCTAGGCGGCGATGGCATAATGAAAGGGTACAACTCGTGTTACTAATATCTTTTTTTTGTACCTTCATCTGGTCTGCGGTTCTGCATAGAAAAATTATGCCTTATCTGCCGCACACCTATAACTGGTTGGATTATATTATTATGCACAACCTCTGCGTGTTAACTGGGCTCTTTGTTACCACAATGCTGACGTTAATTTTATGTACAAGATTATTTAATATAATTTTGAAAATAATGTTCTTCATTAGTTTGTATGTTTTGGTTAAGTGAAGTTTGCTTTGTCTTGCTGCTCATGGGTCTGTATGTAAATGTCAGGATGGCTATGACCAGTCAACTGCAATCACAAATATCAAAACGCAATGCTTTTGCTCTTGGTGGTAATTTGGTAGTGAATGAGAGTGCTGGTGGTCGAGCTGCTTCTGCTGTGTTCAAGCATGAAGCTTCCTCAGTTTCTTCAATAGAATTTATGGCTTCAGCTGGTTTACAGTCACTTATCGGGGTGCAGATGTCTCAGTAAGACATTTCCCCCTTCAGAAATTTTTACATTTCTGCAACTCTACTAGTTTTGAACCTCTAATTTCTTTGTTTTCAGTAACCTATCAATACACTCAACTGCAACAATGGGGCTTACGATGTCTCTGAACGATAATACATTCAATCTCTCAAATGCATGGACACGCCAGCTATCGCAAACAACGAGTGCAGATGTACGTTTTTTTTTTGCTTTATTTTATGTATCTAAAGTGTATTCATTAATTTTGTATGCTTCCTGCATTAAGATATAAATACAATTTTGGACTAATTTGAAGCAGCAGTGATATACAGAGGAAATCCTCTGTGGTTTTGATGTTCATTCAATCTCTAGAATAGTGTTAAGTTTAGTTCCATCTAACATAAGGACATATTTCCAGACAAATTTATAATGTAAATCTAGATGAACCGGTACAAGCATGAGAATTTTAACTGTGAAACTGAATAGGTTTGGCATTATTGTGGGCTTGACTTAAATTACCATGTTTGACTTCAAACATTGGCATCAATATTGTTTCTTGCAGCTTATACTTTGAACTCTGCGTTTGTGACTTTATGTATTACAGATTCAGCTCACGTTAGGTCCAGAGTCAGCTATTTCAGCTGGATGGCGAATGAAAGAGGAGAAAATGTCTGCTGCTGGAGACTTGAAGGTAAATCTACCCACTATTCATCCTCTTCAAGTACTCAACCCGTTTTACTATCTTATATTGTGTTAACTTTATTAGTTTCTTTACTGTGTTCATTTCCCTTCATTAAATTTGAATAACTGCAGATTGGTACAAGCTCCTTCGGGGCATCAGCCTTTTATACTCGCCACTTCTCTTCCAATTCTCACGGTCGTATTTCTGGTACTATTGGGAGGTAAGAGTCTAATTGGATGTAATTTAGTGATTATAATATGCATTTTTTTTGTATATTCTATCGATGGTTTTCTTCTTGAAGTTGAAAAATGTAGTAGATTTTTTTGTGTTTCCTTTTGTGACTAATTCGCATCGATGCATATTTTGATTTATCGATTATGCACATGGGATGATTGTATTATTGTGCCTTCACTAATTACTGTGGCAGCTCTGCCCTTCAAGTTGAGATTGGCGGTGGGAGGAGATTATCTGAATTCAGCACTATCCGCATGATGTATTCGATAGGTATTCAGGTAATTGCAGCTATTTAGACATATGTTTTATTTTATTTTCCTGTATTATTATTATAAAAATTGTTTGCTAGTTAGGTACCTGGAATGAACTGTTGATCTAGTGGTGTGGATGTTTGCCGCAGTATACATACTATGTTTTCTCTAACACTAGGATCTTAGAATATTTTTGTTGAGCCCATTTTTCTGTTTCCTTCCAGGGTATTTTTTGGAAAATAGAATATCGTCGCGGGAACCAAAAGTTAATTATTCCTGTAAGTATACTTTTGCTCAGCCATTTGATTCTCATTTATGATCCCTGAATGTTTGTGTGAACATGTTACCATTTTCTTGTTAACTGACTAAAAATGATAAGAGTAAGGAACACCAACATATTAACATTTTTGCTCTGTTCCTCGATACTGACTCTATTTACTCTATTAAAATGCATAAATATGGCGTGCTTGCCTTTCAGCCTCAGATTTACATAATTCATATAGCTTGCCATATAAATTTGAAAGAACACATATTCTTCAATTCAGTTTATGTCTCCTCAGTTCTTGACAGGTTATTTTTCTGTATTCATGCAGATTTTACTTTCCAGGCATATTAGTGCCATGTTTGCCAGTGGAGCATTCCTTATTCCAACATCACTTTACTTTTTACTCAAGGTTAGCATATATGGTTCTATTTTCATGTTTAATAAGAGCTTTACTAAGGTTTTGCTTAAAGAATATGGTAGTTGATAGGCTTCTATAATTTGCATATTTTGTGGCTTTTCAGTTGATTGATGTTTGTGGTTTGGCTATTTTGTTTCTGCTTCAAGTGCTGTTGAGTTGTGAAATTTCTACAGCTAGTTATATTTAATGGGGAGCATCTAAAGATAACCACTAAAAGACATTGCAGTTTGTCGTATTGTTTTTCTAATATAGCCCCGTTTTTTGATTGCAGAAGTTTGTTGTCAAACCTTATTTTCTTAAAAGGGAAAAGCAAAAAGCATTAGAGAATTCAGAAAGGACGTCTGCTCAGGTATCTGCTTATGTGTATATGACACATGTTCAGTTTAATTATTTACGACAAACACTGTCATGTTGAATTATATCTCTACTTGTAAATGCATTCACATGCACTTATTTTCAAACCATCATTGATGTTTCTGTTGAATTATTCCTTAATAACTCGGTAGAAACCCCACAAGTTAGGTTAATATAGTGCTTTTTTTTTTGCTTATGTAGAAGTAAGGGAGGACCCAACTTTTGATTCTTAATTACTCATAAGATTGATGTATCAAGTGGACTCAAGACCTCCTTTATGTAGAAAGAGGCTCTAGTATTTTCTATTTATCAACAATTGTAAATTGTTTAAATGTATCAAGATTTGGGTTCAAACCACCCCGTATGTAGAAGGGGATCTATTCTTGCCACTTGACCCAACAAGAGTTCAAAGATGCCAAACCGAAGTTGGAGAGAAATAAGGCTTCAGAGATACCGCTGCTGGGACTTGAACCCTGGTCTCAAGGACCCAAGTTCAAGTTTTTAACCAGTTGGTGAAGCTCTATTATTGTCACTTGACCCCCACCTTGAGAGAGAGAGAGAGAGGCCCAACAAAAATTGGTAGAGGAAAAAATAAAGATGGAGAAGGTACAGTTGCTGAGCCTTGAACCCTGGTCCCCAGGACCCTAGTTCAAGCGCTTGACCATAGCAGGCAAGCTTTGATAAAATAGTTCATTACTGAAGTAACATCACATAGTTGTAGAAGCAATAGCATGGTCAGAATCTAAATTATCTAGTGTGTTGTACTGTTAATAAAGATTTGAAGGTGGTGAACTGAAGGCTGTTATTTACTACATTACATGCCTCAGAAAACCGTCACAGCCCATAAACTAATTTTGCACTTGCTTTTTTGGAGGCTTGTCTCATACATGCTCCTCTCTGTCGCTTCCCCTAAAATATGAGGTTGATATTCTTATTTCCTTGCTTTTAATTTAGGTTCAAGAGGCTAAGGCAAAGGCAGCAAAAGCTCAGCAATTGCTGGAAAATGTGGCAAATAGGAAAAGGAATAAGCAACTAGAAACAAATGGTTTGGTTATTACCAAAGCAGTCTATGGAAATCTTAAGGCTGTGAAGAAAGATGGTGACTCAAATGAAGTAGTTTCACCATTCGTGGACGTTACATTGCCCCTGAATTTCCTGGTCAGCGATTCTGGGACACTCAAGGTGCCATTTCTTCTAATTCCTCCTACCAACTGTGCTGTTTTTGTGTTATTATGGAATATGAATATTATCTAAGCTTTTGCTAGTTATGAATTGACAGAGATAAAATATGTTTTATATACCAAACTCTGAATAATCTATTTACCCACTCCAAATGGTTTCAACTTCACCAATCTATTACTAGATAAAATATGTTCACGAGCCTTGTTGAATATTATGTAATTTGTACTATTAAGTATTTTGAATCAGTACAATAAAGAGTATACATACAAGGTTGACTAATACATAATAAAAGGAAATAAAACTTAGCAAGACTATGATGATGATAGATGGTTCCATTCAAGGCTAAGATTATCGATATTGAAGTAATGAAGGCCATTCTTCCTGATTTAGCCATGCACATGTTCTATTTTGTTTGCATAGCCACAAGGGTATAACATAGTACACGGTAATAGGCCCCTAATATTTTGAAGGGATAATTGCAAAAAAAGTACCTTGAGGTATTCACTTTTTGCAACTTGTTGTAGCCCTCTTCTTTGATATATGCAATTAGTGTCCTGAACTTGTCTTTTTGTTGCACTTTGTATAAATTTGTTTCAGAATGATGATTTTATCATTGGAAATCTAAAATTTAAAACAATATTTAAAGAACAAAATATCCAAATTTTCATATCCCTTAAAGTTCTTACTCTTTGTGCGGTACAAAGAGGAAGAAAATGAAGGATATGAAAATTTGGATTTTTTGGTTTTACTCATTTTTTAAATCTAAATTGTAAGGGTAAAATCATAATTTTTATACAAATTGCAACAAAAAGACAAGTATAGGGGTACCTTTCTGCAATTTTGAAAGAAGAGAGCTACAATTTGCAAAAAGTGAATACTTCAGGATACTTTTTTGCAATTATCCCTATTCTGAATTCAAGTTGACTTTATATTGTTCAGTGAAGAACATGGATTGTACTAACTGCAATTGCCTATATGAGTCACTTACGATTCTGATGTTGCCGTGACTTACGGTTATGTATCTGCTGGTGCAGCTACACCAGGGTGTGAAGAAATCAGGCATTATGGGCTTCTGTGATCCTTGTCCTGGACAGCCTAAGCAATTACATGTAGAGTACACTTACAATGGTGAGAGTTACAAGGTATGATTGTCTCAACTTTTATTTATTCATCCTTGTATATTCAGCTTCCATGAGATATCGAATGTCTTACCTCGTAACTTGAATATTTACTCAGGTGGTCGTTGATGATTATGAGGAACTGATAATGCCTCGGGAATACGACAGAATATGAGTATTTCTATTCTTTAAATAGGAATTTAAGTAGGAACATGATTTACCTCTTGCAATTTTGCATGCCTTCGAGGTAGGTACTTCAGTTAAGATTGGATTCGAATTCATCCTTGTACACTCCAAAATTCGATTCATCTTCCATTGGGATGCGGTGTAAATGCATTGAGAAAGTTCACAATGGCTTAGCAGTTTTCGTTCTTTGTGATGGTAAAAGAAGCCTTGTGTGGTTGCTTTGCTCTTCTCTTCTCCAATACTTGGAAGTGATTGATTTTAGGAATGACTGTAAAAAGTACCTTGAGGCATTCATTTTTGGTAAATTGTAGCAATTTTTTTTATAATTGTATAATTGTAGTAATCTTTTTATTTATTTATTTATATTTTGTATAATTTGTTTCAAATGATGATTTTACTCTTGAAATTTAAAATATAAAAATAATATTAAAAAATAAAAAAATCTAAATTTCACATCCTTTTTTTCTTCTTCCATATTTACTAAACTAAGAGAAGAAAAGAATGGGAAAATTTATGTATTTTTTTATTTCTTTGGAAGACAAGTTCATGACGCTAAGCGATTTTGATACAACTAATATCTAATATGTAATATTGACTCAAATGTTTGTCTTTGAGATAATTGTGATAAATTGTCAACTTTAGTTTGGATTTTGGAAGGATAGATTCGGTTTTGAATAACGTGAAAAAAGTTTGCATATTCTGTATAATGAGAAATTTTTAACAATATTTTTGAATATTAATGAGAAATTTTTAACAATATTTTTGAATATTAATGAGAATATTTGAAAGTTTAGTAAAACTATATAAGAGTTTTTTTAAATCGATATATTTAAATGAAAAACGTGACTAGATTATGTATTTTTGTAAAATTATACAAAAGAAAATCATTCTCGTTAACAAAATCATAAACGGTTTGGTCTGTTTATTAAGTCAGTACGACCCGGTTCGGCCGAACCGCTTTTTCGGCACGGTTCGAATTTTCTCATGTGCTAATGAATAAATTCGGTTGATTTAAAAGCTGATTTGGGTGAAGTCAGAGAAGAGCAATTGGGAATTGGGGAAATCGAATTTTTGGGGCTGGTGGCGAAAATGGCGGGAGCTACGTCACCTTGCATTTTCTGTCAAATTGCGCGCTCTTCTACTCCCACCACTCTCATCCACACTGTTAGTCTCTCTTCTCCATCTTCATTACTTGTTTGGTTGCCGAGAAAATGTTTTTCTCGGCTGATTTGAGGTTCTCAATCAATTTTCTCTGCGTTCCATGACTCTGATTCATTTTCTTATCCCGCAGGACGAGAAGGTCGTTGCATTTCAGGACATCAACCCTTCCGCTTTCAGGTTCGATCGCTTGCTCCTGATATCGAGATCGTCCAATTTTCAGATTCAATTTTGGAACATTATATTTCCGTTTTGTCACCGCGGTTAAGATTTGCTTGTTAATTTTGCTCATGCGTGTGTAAGATCTGTGACTGGAGGAGCAAGCATGAGTTTGTGAGTTCAAATTTGAGCTGATAGATTAGACTAGCTGTCTCTAGGTTTCTTAACACGCCTGAGAAAAGTTAGAACCCTAGTTTGATGTTAGAATGGAAGACTAGAAAGAACATTAGTAAGTATTTGAGATTTGTGCACGGGATCAGTAACCTGTGTTGATTTCGGTTCAGAAGGTAGATTTGGTTTAGAACTGTGCTTTTGGTTGGTGGCTGGAAATAAGCTTACCAATAAACTGAGGTTGGTTCTGAGAGTGCAATGGATCATTGATTGTATTGGATACCGGTTGACACCGTTCCTTTTGGGAAACGTTGCTGCTTGCATAATATGTAGGAAATGCTCATGATACTCTTAAGCTCTTTGCATTATATATAGATAGTGTTCTAAGTTGAAAGTAATTTGCAGTAGAGCTCTACCCTTTAGGTATGTCATCGGGATCCTTTGATGCTCAGTAAACTATCCACCTTCAGACGAAATGAGGGAGGAGCGTACCTATTTGGTGTTAACATTAATTTGTTGCCATTGAACAACTATTTGAGATTTTTATAAAGAAATCTAGCACAATTGCATTTTTTTTTCAATTTTTCTTGTAGATAAGGTGTACCTGTAATTATCATTACCTTTTTTAATATTGTCCACTGCATTAACCGTTTTGAATTGATAAATCCATCATAGGCATTACTTGGTTATTCCTATCAAGCACATTTCAACTGTGAATGATTTACAGAGGAGAACTGAGGATTACACTTTAGGTAAGGAGGACAGAAACTATAGCAATTCATATGTTGTGGTTTGAACTAGTACAGGACTCGTTTTACTTCTATTTTCATTATCCCCTTGCTTGTGGCTTATGCTCTTCTGTATCTTTTTTGTTCAGTAAGTCACATGTTGAGTGTGGGGAAAATGCTATTATCCCGGGATGCACCTCAGGCCAAGAAGTACAGGTGCGACTTTCTCACTTGAATGTGTGTTTTCTAAGTTTTGGTACACTTGAAATATGTTTGTGACTCTGTTCAGTGAGGCTGCTCAATCTTTACAGCTGCTCCTATTAAATACCAGAGCTTATTAAAAGTCATGAGAAACTGTATGAATTTGTCGTAGGTAAGGTGATGGCTTTCTTCCTACATAACTGGTGGAGTTAAAGGTTCATATGTGTGTATGGTGTCCAATCTCAACCCCAATGCTTTCTGCATATAGTCCGAGTTTTAGTCAAGGCTTCAATATTTTTCTAGACAAGTATTAGGAAGAAGTTTAGGAAAGAATTCAGGTACACCATATATACACCTGTAAAAAGGATAGAACACACGCAAAAGATGTCGTCATGTATAATGGCACGTGGCTATTGGCTAAATTTTTCGGTAACTTGTGGCCGGCGCATCTAGATCTTCCTCAACACATCAGCTCATTTTGAGAAAACCCTCGCGAAGGCACAGAACAAATGATTTTTTTTCTTCTTTCCATTTTTGGTTGTCCACATAATTCAAAGGTTTGAATGTGTTCGGGTGTTTGTTTTTGGTTTGGGCTACAGTGATTGTCGGATTAGTGATCACTTTTTTCTTCTCATTGCTGGTATATTTCAAGTTTAGCAAACTTACACTGTAATGGATACGTGAACTACTTTTTAATTCTAATAGTTTTTTTATTAAGTTCTATCATGTGAATCTGTGTATAATAGAGAAAGAAAATGTGTGATTTTCTTCTGTTTGTTGACAGTTTTGGCTTCCATCAACCTCCATTTAATAGTGTTAATCATCTACATCTTCACTGCTTGGCACTACCTTTCATACCCAGGTAAACTATTTGTTCTTTAGTTGTTAATATATGCTAAAACACTTTTATGAAAAACGTTAATTACACCCCCTATAGGTGAAGGGTTATCAGTAACACACTGTCACCTTTCGTTATTCATCAAAAATCCACGGATTCACACTGAATAGGTGATGGTTTTATCAGGAACACATTGTCACCTTTTCAGTGTGTTCCTGATCAAAAACCCACATTTTCAGTGAGTTTTTGATGGATAACGAAAGGTGACAATGTGTTACTGGTAACCTCTCACCTATACAGTGTGTTTTTGAGAATCAAAGGTCGTCAAGTGTGTGTTAGCGAAGTTTCCTCACACTTTTATCATGTTAATAGTTTAATCTCCTAGGTAATGTTTTGATTATTATTACGATGATGTTTTTAATCCTCAATGAGCTTAAACAGGTGGAAACATTTGAAATACTTGCCTTTGGGACCGCTTGGTGGGTATATAGAAGCCGATAAGCTGTTGGAGAAACTAAAGCCCATATCGCCAATTTCTTCATAATTGAGATCAATTTACAGTTGTTTGAAACCTTCATTGTCCTTTTGTCAGCAGTAAGCTCTCTAATGACCGTCTTGCAAATCATCCTCCTATAGATCTTATAATGCAATGATTTATTTATTATTATGGTGAGGTCTTTGCGCATAAATGTAGTGAGGATGGTCTAATTCTCAACGTTAAAGTGTTGTTGAGACTTACACTTTTTACTCTGTATGATATTGATACTGTGGTCATTGTGTGGCTATATTTGAACTTCACAGAGAGCTCGTGCTGCATTGAGGGTCTGATCTGCATTCTGTTGTAGTGAAAAGGTAGGCGATAATTCTCTTGCTTTGATGAGATTGGACTTTTTTAAGGGTTAATTACCTTTAGTATCCCTTATGTATTGGTAACACACCGGATAAAACTTTGGTCAAGTTTACGTCATTTTGATGATACGTGATCAATTCATAAGGCCTGTAATTGTTCGGTTACCAATACCTAAGTTGTATTAAATGATTTTTTACCCATAAGAGGTACTAAATGTGTGCTTCTAAAACGTAAGGACTCTTGTTGAACGTTATAAAATTTTGGGACTAAAAGTGTGTTACCAATTCAAAAAGGGTACAAAAGTTAATTACCCGTTTTTATAATGACATAATTACTATTTACAATTATGTTGTATTTCCGTTTTTATAATTTACAATTCTGTAATTAAGAATATAAGTTTGTCATCTTGTTTTCATGTTTGCTACAACTATCGTTAATTTGAATCCGGAAAACAAACCTGGCGTTGCGCGAGTTTCATGTAATGCAACTTTTTTGTATAAACGTGTAAGTGAGTATCATTTGATGAGAGTGTAGAGATTTTTTTGAATATTGCATTACATCAAGTTCACGTGATCTCAAAATCTAGTTTTCTTTAATCTAAATTGAGTATCGTTGCAACAAATACGAAGTACAAAGATATACTTCTAAAATAGACATAATACGTGAATGTAAGTCGTAATTACACCGTGAAAATGGAGATATGGTACTTCTGTGTGAGCTCACACTTCATGTTGAGGCTCTGTTTGTCTCCCATATCGGAGATGATGCTGATTGACGCATGTCTCTATTCCGATCAGAGCCTATCAGAGGCTCGCGTCGATGCACAAATTGTTGCCTCGAATGTCCTCTCCGTTAATGGGCTTTCGTCACGTGGCATACGCGATTGAAAAACTGACCGTTGTTTTCATCGATCAATTTTCTTTAATTAAACAAAAATTAAAGGTAGCAAAAACAAATTAAAGACTTTTTTAATTTTTATCTATAAATACACCAACTTCCCATTTTTTAATACCTAAAAACAAAAACAAAAATGGAACATTCTCTTGATGGTTTCTTCATGCTCAGTCATTCCAAAAATGTCCAGAAAGCATAGCATTTGATGCTCCATTCTCTTTTGTCCGACTTCACGCCTCTTCAGATACCTCTATGACATACACTTACACGATTCATGTGTTCTTTCACACTGATCTTTCTCTACTTTCTTCAATTTTTTATATTAAAAAAAAATCCCAAATGTCAGTGATCCCCAAATATTTTTCCACTGCCACCCAAAAAGTTGATTCAATTTGTTGAATTAACAAGGTCAATCTTCAAATGGGTTTCACTTGTATAGATTGTTCATTGAATTGAACCATCACTCAAGGTTCTGCAACTGCATTTCTCTGTAGCATATGTGTAGTGATCATTTGAGTACTTATGTACAAGTCAAGGGAGGTCAATAGAGACATAGCCATAGGAGCTGGAGAAGAGGAGGGCCCTTCTGGTTCTTCTAATAAGGGCAGAGCCAAACCCAAACCCATCTATCCCTCCATTGAGACCCATTGGGTCCTCCCTCAACAGCAAAAGCAGGCTTATTCTTCTTCGGGCGGAGGGTTTAAGGCAATGTTGTCTAAACCTTTGAAGCTTAGGAACTCTTTGAAGAAAGTTGGGAGGACCAGAAGTATGGACATGGTCCTTGAAGGAGCTCATGATCCTAAAGACGAGCCTGTTGTTGAATCCTTCAGAGAGTTGCTCTTTCTCGAGGGTCAGCTACCTCCCAAGCACAATGACTATCATACACTCTTAAGGTTAGTCTTTTGGATTGCATTATTAATTTATATTCTTATTAGTATCAATCTTGAACTGTTCTTAGATTGTTTTGTGAAACCAACAAATATGTTATGTGATTTCAGGTTTCTGCGAATGAGGGATTTTGATCTTTCCATGTCAAAAACCATGTTTCTGAACTATCTCAAGTGGCGCGAGGATTATGGGGTCGATGCAATTGCCAAGGTGGGTATTGATAGGGTCTACATCTTTATATACTTTTGGGGGAAACGTTATTTACACACCCACTTTGACCTTTTGCCGTCGAAAACACCCCTTAAAAGTGAGGGATTATCCATAACACTCTGTCACCTTATGTATTAATCATAAACACCCGGATTTACATAGGAAACGCGGAGGTTTTAATAGGAACACCCTGTCATCTTTAGGTTTTTGGGACAAAATAACTCAAATCCGGGTAGGTGTAAGATGACAGTATGTTACTGATAATGTCTCACCTTTACAGTATGTATGTTAAGTTACCCCTGAGTTTTACATTTATCTAAAAATTGTTGTTAAAATCCAGGAATTTAAATTCGATGAACACGCAGAGGTAAAGAAGTATTATCCTCATGGATATCATGGCGTTGATAAATATGGTAGGCCTGTATATATAGAATTGATTGGGATGGTAGACCTTAATGCCCTGCTCCAAGCAACCACCATTGAAAGATTTGTCAAGTACCATGTCTCGGAGCAAGAGAAGACGTTGAGCTTGAGATACCCCGCTTGTTCTTTAGCAGCTAAAAGACACATTGCATCCACCACAAGCATTTTAGATGTCAAGGGCGTGGTAAGCTTCTTTACTTACTTCTGATTAAAGTACACTGTAAATTTTAATTTGCAGTAATAGGTATGGAAAGTTAAGTATGTGTAATTAGTGAGTTATTAGCTGAGGAACTTTTAATCAAGTCTAGAGCTCGAGTCAAAATTAGGTGCAGGGCTATGAAATTTTTGTTTCTTTCAAGCTTCTGATAATAACGAATCGTTTTGGTTCACGAGAAACAAAAATGTAGATTGTGCAATTAATTAATTACTAATCATTCATCTTATTGTGGTTTTAATATTGTCTTTACTTAGGGAATGTCTAATTTCTCAAAGCCAGCGAGATATATCTTCATGGAAATTCAGAAGATCGACAGTAATTACTACCCAGAGGTTATTGGCATCATGTCATTGCTCTTTCAGTAGCAGTTTGCTATAGATTTTCTTATATGTGAATTGAGTAATATTGATTTTGTAACAGACTTTGAATAGACTGTTCATTGTGAATGCTGGATCCGGGTTTAGGATGCTGTGGAAAGCACTCAGAGCTTTTCTTGATGCACGCACGCTCTCAAAGATTCACGTAAGAATTAGAATTCTCCACCATCATTATTAATTTACGGGTTTCGTGTTTATATTCTGAAATCCGGAGGCTATGGTTTCAGGTTCTTGGGCCCAACTACCTCAGTCACCTGCTCGAAGTTATTGATCCCAGGTACTATAAATTGCATGCATTGTTAGTTTTTGTCACTGGCCATTAGCATCACTATATCCGACCCAATTCGCAGTAATATACCAAGTTTTTTGGGTGGAAACTGCACATGTTCTGACTATGGAGGCTGCTTGTTGAGTGATAAAGGACCTTGGAAAAACCCGGAAATTGTAGACATGCTTCGGGTGGTTTCTGATGCAGAGGAGGTGGTGGAGAGCAATGGAGAAATCAACGGCACTTCTTCAAAAGATCAAATGGTGAGCAATATGAATCTTTATGGATCATTGGCTTCAATTTCTTGACAGTGTTGATTTGAACTGAGTGCAGGGAAATGAAGAACATGTGAGTCCCACAGTAGGGGGATACATAGAGTCTGTTAGAACGAAGTATGGTAATAAGGTTGTGTCGGAGAAAGTCACAGTGCTTGAAACCGCCCTAAGAGATACCAAAGCAGTGAGTGTGAACTTATATATCTTTTTTGCTAGTTTGTGACAACAATGTAAATTCTAGAGATGATGTCACTCAGTTACCTCTAAATATGCATCATTCTCAATTAACTACCCCTAGGCTTTTTAGTCCCAAATTACCCCAATTCCGTCTAGTTTTTGGGTGTGAAATGACAAAAATACCCTTGTGTACAACAAATAAAAAATAAGGGTATCTTTGTCATTTCACATCCAAAACTCGACAGAATTGGGGTAAGGTATTCACTTTTTGCAACTTGTAGCCATTTTCTCTGATAATTGCAAAAAATGCTTGCCTTCTTGTTGCACTTTGTATAAATTTGTTTTAAAATTACGATTTTACCCTTGAAAGTTTAAATTTTAAAATGAATTAATAATTAAAGAACGAAAAATCCAAATTTTCACATCTCTTAAATTTCTTACTTTTTGTACGGTACAAAGAGGAAGAAAATTAAGGGATATGAAAATTTAGATTTCTTGTTTTTTCACTTGTTACTTTTTAAACCTAAATTGTAAGGGTAAAATCTTCATTGTGTACACATTGCAACAAAAAGACAAGTTCAGGGTAATTTTTGTAATTATTAAAGAAGAGGGCAACAAATTGCAAAACATGAATACCTTTTTTTTTTGCAATTATCCCTTGGGGTAATTTGGGACTACAAAACTCAGGGGTCATCAAAAACTTTCAAACTCAATAACAGTTGATCGAGAAAAGTGCATACTTGAGAGTAGTCGAGCGGGATTTTCCTTAAAATTCTTTGAAATGATTATAAACAAGTTTATACACGCTTTCCGTGACAGAAAATCCAGGCACTGGAAGATTCTCTTGAAGTAACCAAGATGGTAGGAACAGAACAGGGTGTTGATGTTTGTGTACTACTTTCTACTTTGTTTCCTGATGAATTTAATGGTCTTGATGCTCTCTTCTTCCTTGCAGGCCTGGACAGGACTTGCAGACCATATAGAACATCTCAGAATCTGAATATGTTGACAAGTATAAACTCAGTATGAACTACCTAACCATTTTAACTTCACTTGTAAAGGTCATGATTTTATTCGTGTTACCGATCTCTGTAATTGTGGTTATTGCTGATAAAAAAAAGTGAGGGATAATTGCACAAACTGTGCGTTCTGTAAATATCATCGGTGAACTATTTTTTTTGGTAAATGACATCCCCCAACTATTTTCCGTCTACAAATTCACTAACGGGTCATTTTTTCTTTGTAAAAAGTCGAAAGTTTCCATGCCAAAGTGTATACATATGGATTTCAAATTGGAAAACACGTATACATGAGGGTTACATATTGCAAAACGCGTATAATATAAAGAGCAGAACTGTCATTTTCAAAAAAGATATTGGATTTGCAGGTGGAAAATAGCTGGAAATGTCTTTTTTTGTAGAAAAATAATTTATCGGAAATATTTGTATAATTTATCGTATATTTCTGCAATTATTCCATAAAGTTATGATCCGGTTCTTATAAATTTGAGTCAATGTGCAATGATGATTGAAAGTGTTTGGTTTGGTTAGGTAAGGAGCATTGTTGAGCTGTATCTTTCTTTAGCCATTTATGGGTATGCTTGCTTGCACTCTAAGCTGCCTACATTAAGCTTTTTGTGGCTTCTCAATGCCCATACCATTTTAAAATCTCTTCATAAAAAATATGACCAGCTAAATATGGATATGATTAGTTTATTTGAATGAATTAAGATCTATTCTGTGTATATTACATGGCATTATATACTATACTTCTATTAGTTAGTCGGTTAAGTAGCATTGACACGAGTTTTCGCTACCAAACTGAAACATTTTGTTCCCCAAGACCCTACCGGAACGCTCAAAATCTTTTAGGTTTTCGCCAGTCGATTATCAATTTTAACTGGTCAAATTGAGATTGGAAGGAAGAGAGGCGGAGCGCGACGGGGTCATAAGATCGGCGATGCTGAGAAACCCAATACCCATACAAGAAAACAGATTCCGATGAGCACGAATGAACACAGTGTGGAGGAGAGTGGCCACGAAACTCAAGAGAGAGAGAGAGAGGAGAATGGCGTCATCGCAATGCTAGAGAGAGGAGAGCGGTGCGAGGGTGAAACTGAGAGCTACTAAAAAATTTGATTCATGAAAAGATCTGGGTGATAGGAAGGACGTAAGGGTTTAGTTGTTATTCATCTCTACATATGAACGTATAATGCGTCATGCGTGTTATTGAAATCAAGTTTGGTTTTATTGGTTATCCGGTATATTTAAATCCAATAGTCAAATACAAAACCGGATTTGTTCAGATCAGGGGCGGAACCAGAAAAAAAAATCCAGGGGTAGCCAAGGTTAAAGCAAAAAATAATTTAGGGTATTCCCACGCCACGGTGAATCAAACTCATGTTCCCTTGTAAATATCCAAGAGCCTCTTACCACCACACCAACTTCCCATATGTTTGGGTGTTCCAAGTACCTGGTTCCGCCCATGATTCAAATCATCTCTTCCAGACCTGACATCAACAACTATATCGATAAAAGCCGATACCACCAGTTCCGATCAGGTATTCGATCCAACGTAAATTCTGTTCCATCCTACTTCCACGTGGTTGGTGTGTTCATGGTGTGGCCAAGTTTTGGTAGGTCGGACCAAACTTAAATCGACAATTTACCAGGCTGCAAATTAAAGTGTTTATTTAACTGAAAATGCTGACTATAACCATTTATTGAGTTGCAAATTAAGACATTTATTCACTAAAAAGGCTGATTATTCTATTATTCGATTTACCATATTAATGAATGAATTAAAAAGGCAAAAAAAAAAAACTCATCATTTTCAATTCGAAAGCAACCTTTTTGGTATCTTTGAAACATTTTCATTAATCTATGAACAATTATGAGGTGATGAGGCTGACTCACATAACGTGTTCATATTTTTTAATTTCCCTTTTCTTTTTATATACTATACTTTCTCTGTAAGCATCATTTTCAAAAGTATGTACTCGTATTGTATTTTATAAAACATTACAATATCAATGTTTTAAAATCAAAATAAATAATATTCTCCGTGACATATTAGAAGGTGGACGAGAATTGTTTGGCGAATATTGATCCGACGAAATAGTTGAGACGACAAACCCATCAACCAGGCAAAAACCCAATAACAATTCATCAAGTAAAGAAGTTATGAAAAGTGGGTTTCCTTATTCTTTCTACGATTCTCATCTTTTTGAGCGAAAAGGTACTGATATCATCACTTCAAAAGAGGCATTACATGTTTGAGGTTCCCGAAGGACCGAACAATGACTATGTAAACAGGAGACCGTCTAAAACGGTGTTTAAAAAAGGCATAAAGGCCAACAGAAATAAAACTATTAAATTAGCGAAACTGATGAGCACCGTTCAAGGTGTGACATAAATGTTGTTTGATCCCTTGGGGAGGACTCGTTCTGT
>JAYMSV010000342.1:0-17958 GCA_036897745.1 Erodium moschatum
CCAATATGTTTATCAAGCGGTAAATTTGTCCATACACTTTCGATGTGGGACACAGACTTCAACACTCCCCCTCACGTGTAGGGCTGGACATCTAAACATGGATCATAACCGAACAATCGAATCGTTCAAAATATGTTTTGAACCGGATAGCCCTTTCTAATCAACAAGTCGGGGTTTGTGAGAAAAGGGCTCTGCTTCGGGATTTGGTACATTGTTGTTCTATTCAACAAGTCGAGGTCTAAGTCTATTTTGAAGCATTTGGGGATCATGGTACTTGACAACACTTGATTATCATAGATACTCCATAAATGTGAGGGATTATCGGTAGTTCGGTTTCATATTTTATTATTAATTACAAAACTCGGATTCACAATGATGGTTTTATCATGACTACACTATCACGTTTCTTATTTATCAATGGGTTTTGTTGGAACAAAATGAATGAAATCCGTGTTTTTTAGTGAATAACCGGAGGTAACAAAGTGTTAATGAAACCACTCACATTTTCTTTTGAACTGTAAACATAACCAATACTATTAAATTTCGGCAATGAGAATACATCGAAGAGGCTCAAGAAGGTAGTCTCCCTGCCACTCCCAGACAAGAGAAGAACCACTCACATTTATAATGTGTATTTGAAAAATAAAGTTATTCAAACGTGACAGTGTAGAACTACCCATTTGAATACCTTTGAATACCTTTACTTTCCAAATACACTCCCCCTCACGTGTAGGGGTGTACGTGTACATATGGACCGGATATCACACGGTAAAGGTGACAAACGGACGATATCATGTTAATGCCCAGTTCTACCGTGAAAAAGATCAAGTAAAATACATTTTACCTCTATTCTTGCTTGATTTTTGTTCAAAAACATTCTAAAAAGACTTTAACCATCAATTACTTAACGAATTGTTGGATCGATAAAAAAAAAAAAGAGTTTTCAGAATATTTGTAACTACTTTGTATATATATTTTTCTGCAGAAAGAGACAAAGCATCAGAAGATCAAGTGAAGATCATAGGTTGGTTTAAGTCTTAGAAGACTCACTTTTGTGTGGTTCGTAAAGAACAAAATGATGATATATAGTAATGCAACTTGATTAGGGAATTAATCAGCTAATTATGGAGTAGTACAAGTATGGTTAGGCGGTTTCAACTTGAATGATTGGTACTGGAGTGGATTCATTTATATTAGCTGACCGTAGCTCGCATAATGTGAAAATATATATTACACAAATTTTCATTTTACTGTTCTAAACTTCTTATATTTCGTTTGTACTATTTTAAAATTGAGATTTTGACACTTTAAAGCATCTGCAATGATTTGATATTACTTGTGTCAAGGAGCCATTACAAACACTCACAATTAAAATGTTTCCGTCACGTGTCGGCGTGAGATTGGCCTATCGATTAGCCATGGGGTTGACCCGGCTTGGAGCGTCGTTGCAGGATCCTGCAACAACCCCCTTTTCTCTCCTCCTTGATACGACCTCTTGACACAACTAGCCGTGTCAGCGCATCGTGTCAGCGCCGACGTAACGCCTGACAAGACCTCTTGACACGACCCATTGGAGATGCTCTTAGTACCTACCATTAATTTTTGTCTATTTTTGGACGAAAATGACCTTTTTGAACGGAAAATGATCATTTTTGGATGGAAAAATAAATAATAAAAAATTAACGGTAGGTACTAATGTGCCAAAATCTCAATTTTAGGATAGTGAGGTGAGAAAAAAATTAGCGTAGTGGAAATGGAATATAAAAAGTTTAGGATAGTGAGATAAAATTTACACGTGAATTAGTTATAGAAACATGTATAGTAAATATGCAGTTTAGGGTATGATAATATATGAAATATGTATCATCAAAATACGAAATTTATACGAGATTCAGTTTCATATATTCATCATTTTAATCAATTTGATTGATCTAGTTTCTCGGAGTTTCGTATTTAGGAGTGAGTTTCTACTCTCTTTTTTTTGTTTTGAAAAACACCTAACTATATTGATTAAGATTATAAGATATAATGTTTGAAAAATCGTTCGGAATATATAAAACAGACCTCAATCCTAAGGCTCATACAAGAGCATTTTTAGCAATAAAATGAGCAATCCTATTTGCTTTCCTTTTGATGAACTTTAGCTTTACTCCCGGTAAACTCTAAAGCAACAATCTGCAATCATCTACAAGCTAGACCACCAATAGGAGACAATATAATAGACTTACCGTTAACCGCCAATGCCATTCTCCGACAGTCTGTTTCTATGACCCCTGAAAACCAATCGTTGCCCCTAGTCCATTTAAGCGCCTCTTTTAAGCAGAGGAGTTCAATCAACTCTGGGTCTTTCTACTTGAACCTCGTCATATATATTTGTATATAATCAATGAAAAACCATAACATATAATACAAACTCTTCTTTGATAACTAATATGTCAAGTTTAACTGCGGTCCAATTTTGAAAAAAAAAATCATTAATAACATATAAA
This sequence comes from Erodium moschatum, assembly GCA_036897745.1. Classification (NCBI taxonomy): domain Eukaryota; kingdom Viridiplantae; phylum Streptophyta; class Magnoliopsida; order Geraniales; family Geraniaceae; genus Erodium; species Erodium moschatum. The sequence goes on from JAYMSV010000342.1 coordinate 2,490, forward strand.
TATATAGAATTTTGAATTTGTTATACAATTAAAATCCCCTAAAATTCACACGGATTATGAATTCGCATCAATAACTGAAATGTAAATATTTACAACTTTAAATTTATTTTAAAGTAAAAAAAGCCCTGAAAAAATTATGACCCGTTGAATCTACATAATTCAAAAGTCCGTGATTTTCTACGAAACTTTGAATATATATTTAATTTAAAATTTTATGTATTTATAATTCATATTATTAGTAAAAAAAAAATCAATCTGAAACTTGATATATTTTTTTATGCTTGATCAAATATTACATTGGTGGATCAGAAAACAAATAATTATGGTTTCATGGACCACAAGTAAATAACTATTTAAACTAAACTCGATCGATTATTCACAAAAGATCAAAAGCATATAATATAATTGGTAAGTGAATTCAAAGTTAGATCTCAGGTTTCAAGGACCACAAATACAGTGAACTCGTAAACTAAACTATGTAATAATATCATAAATAGGTTTGTGAACTCGAAGTTGATCTGTCAAGTAGAATCATCATGGCCCAATCTGGCAAATTTGGGACTGAAACACACATATATATATATATAACACATATATAGTACAATAATTTTTAACTCTAATAATAAAATAATTGTTTGATTATTTTTATATAGAGAGTGTGGCATAGAGGTGGCAGTATATATGTATATAACATGGACCAAACAAGAACAATAGTACAAATTAGTTAATTATGTTATTAGGAGTTTAATTAAATTAATTATGGGTTAATAATTATAAGTAAACGGTGTAGAGAGAGAGAGAGAGATGCAAGGAAGTAGAATAATTAGGGTTGGTGGATTATACAGCTAATGAATGTCCGTACTCGAAATCCAAACCCTAAAACATAGCTAATTACACATGCATGGTTCATGTATATTTCAGTGATAATGTATATTATGTTCTGCAGTAGTGCAGTGCTGGTTAATAAGTAAGTGATATATATGCTAATGATAAACAGTTGTTTAGAAGTCAGAAGAAGTTTTTTTCATTTTTTTGAGGTAAAATTGGACTTTATTAGTCAGCATCGATTAATAGCAAGAAGATCCGGGATGGGTTTTCGAAAAACAGATAATTCCATACAACTGGGATCCAATTATAGCTATTATTACGAGTCAACTCATGAGTCACTCGGTTTGCTTCTCTGCGAACGTGGAAAATCCGAACACCCTGCAATTGCCTTAACATGTCTTTACAGTCATCAATAATGCCCCCCAACGGAGTTAACAGGCTATCAAAGCTACTTATAGCCACGACCAAGACCACTCCTAAATAGTCCGACTCCACGTCCACTTGATACCCTTCCATTTCATGCACGCACTCCAACGCCTCCTTCAATGTGAGAGCTTTAAGTAGCTCGGGATTCCAATAAGTTAGAAGAAGTTGATATATGCTATTTAACAAAAAATTGATAAAAACATACATATACCTTATATTTCAAATTGTTTAGAAAAAAAAATCAATTTCATGTGACTTCAATTTTTCCTTTTGCATCCTACGTGTTTTATAATTTGGAACTCTCAAATATATATATATAGTATAGCAGACAAAAAATAGTTCACTGATAATATATAAAAAGAACAATTCACCGATAATATTTACAAAACGTTCATAATTCATCAGAAGTTTCTGTAATCATCTCCCTGTAATATTTAAGATCTAATGTGAAAACTCAAGGCGATGAAGTATGCGGGGTTTGAAAATATTATTGGTGAAAAATATTTATTTTCGTATGAAAATCCACTATCTTTAATGGAAAATAGTCACGAGTTGTCCTTTAGCATTATACATGTTTTGTAATTTGGATTCACTAATAATATATCCAAAAATAAATCACCGATAATACTTCCAAAACGTTGATAATTCATCAGAAGTTTCTGTAATAATCTCCCGGTAATATTTAAGATCTAATTATGTGAAAACTCATGGATGTGAGAAACAAAATAGGTAAGTGAGGAGATTGATATGGTGGGCTGTCCGAATCAGACAAGTTTGGACTGTCTGAAATAAAAAAGAACACAGGTAAAAAAAACAAGGGAAAAGGGAAAAAACCGCTAAAACGAAACCGCTGTGTGTCGGGACGGTGGGGAGAAATTGCCCGTTGTTTTCTCTGTGCTTCTCGTGCCCCTTCCCTTTCCTCATTTGCTGTCCTTTCACGATCGAGACATGGACAGATCAGTACTGTTAATTACGTCTTAATTATAATTATGTCTTAATTAATCTGTCATTATCACTAATCATGCTTCTGCTTATTCATCCTCTCCAGCCATTACTGAACAAGACAAAGCCTTAATTTTTCCATTGTTTGATACATATATCATGCTTCCATCTAGCTCTGAATATGGATCAGTTCGTTGTTTGATACATATATATATAAGGAGATATTCAGGTGTGAATCCCCTTACGGTGCGGACATACGAACCTCATATCTGGTTTGAGGAAATCGCCTACATGTTTTGAGAAAATAAAAGTCTGAGAAAACAGTATTTTACTTTGAGAAAATATAGTTTTTGATTTGAGAATTTTTTTGTTTGAGAATATGCATCTCAAACCAGCGTTGTTGTATCCTCAAACCGCATGTGTTGTTTCTATAGGTTCGCATGTCTGCGCCATAACAACTGGTTCGCACCTGATTTAAGGAAAATGTAAATGTAAATTATAATACATATTGAGGACTTTAAGTGGTAAATAGTAATAGTTGTTCAAACTTGAAAAAATATATATTTAAACGATTTAAATTATAAATATATATGATTTAGATTTATTTTAGGATGGATTTACTGATAATTTTTTTAGTTTTATTGTTTATCGACTTGGGTTTCTCTCTAAAGTGTCCCTATATGTGTGATAATTCAAAAAAATAAGTTCATTCTATTTTATTTGTATATTTTTCTTTACGCATGATTGTAAAGGGTATGTTAATTTTTTTTTGAAAATAAATGTCAAATTTTATTTATCAATGAAAGATAAACATATATGTGATGAAATGTGTCCAAGGAGAAAAATAATAAAAGACGTATAGATTTTGGTTACTTTTATTTATTTTTAAAATTTGAAGATAAAATTATTATTTTGCAACAATTTTATAAAAATAAAACACAATATCAAAATATATTTTTCTACAAATACCAAAAAAAGATGTTACAAATACAAAAAATGAATATTTTATAATACATTCTAAAACTTTCATGTAATCCTTAAAGAAACATTTTAATGATCAACACTCAAACACAATATAAGAGATCATAAATAACGTCATTTTTCTTTTGAAACTGTTTCGGCTTGTAATATTATTAGCAGAGATCACCCCAAAGAATATTTCTTATGATCAACGAAAATTACGAATAACGTCTTTTTTGATACACATGTATAAGAATCTTAAGCTGTTTTTAATATAAAAAATAAACGAATATTTTCAATAAAATTGAACATAAGTGTGTTAGAGTCATATATCTAAAAATACATATAATAATTTTAGAACCTTCACATTGTTTAGATTGATTACTTAATTGCTTGACTGCTTTGACAATAACAACTCCATATCACAGTGAAAATTCTTGATTCCGCCGCTTGCTTTTTTTTTTTTTTCATCTGGGTTTGACTAATTTACCTTTCTTCGTATACTATTGATAGCAGTATAGCTCTTACAATAATAGAGTGCAGTACTACATAAAGTTGACTTATTATTGGACGCCACAAAACTAACACTTTTTAACTGATCGTCTTTTTTTAAAGGCTACAATTACATTAACTTTGTCTCACATATATCATATTATATTGATATGGCTTTTATCACACGTTGATACATGCTCGAAAATTAAACTTTACTATTGTGTTTGTATTTTTTTATCATCATCAATTGATTGTTTCATATTTTAAATCATAACAATTTATTTTAATTATTTTGATTTTCATTTTAATTTAACCGTATTTTGAGTTTAAATGAAAAAAAAAACATTTATCATATAAGAAATTTAAAAGGAAGAAAATTCTGAAAACAAAAACAGTATTATAATATCGTCTGGAGTTTTGTGTTTCAATAAATTGTATTTGTATGTAAGCTGATATATAAAAAAAAAACATGGCAAAAACAATCATCTTTAACATCAAAAATGAAAATTTATAATATATCTTTGAATCTTTATTTTAGACACAAATCATAATATATATAACGGAAGAGCCACATCTGGAAAAAAAAAATTGAAAAAAGAAAGCTAAATTCATTAAAAGGAAATATCACACCTTAAAAGCAGTAGGGTGAGGGACCAAGGACTCCACTGCGAGCTAAGAAAACAAACTGAGCTAGGCTATGAGCAATCTCATTACAACACCGAGACACGTAACGAATCACCACATCTCCTAAAGCATCTAAAAAATACCAAATGTCCTTAACAACAAGCCCTTCCATGACCTCAAACCATCGGTCACGAACAACCGAAACTACATTCGAGACATCTGATTCCACCTCTAAGACTTGCCACCCTTTCGCAACACACCACTCAAGGCATTCTCTCAAAGTCAAGCACTCAGCAAGACGGGGGGAAAAAACCCCTGCCAAAAAAACAGGTCCTCGATCGCTCCAATGACCCCTCCTAGGTGATTCCTAACCACCATATCCAAACCGATCCCTCCTGGACGAATCCCGACATCCACATTCAGCTTCAAAGATCCACAAGCAGGAGCAATCCATTAATATATGAGCAGTAATTTGTAATATATGATACGTTAATTTGTAGTTATTTGTACAGTGTTGTGAGAAACAAACATGAAGAACAATGTTACGATCTGCTAGGGTTTACAAAACGAGAAAGAGACAAAATAGTAACGGTAATATCAGGCCCCCAGTTTTTGCAATTCTGGTTTCGAAGTCGCCATTTGTTTTTGCATGTTTTAGTTTGCAGACAAAACTGCATGCATCTCATAAATACATGTACAGTACTTTTATTATAGATAAGTAATTTTTAATTATTATTGTAAGTATAATTAAGTAGACCTTGATAACTAATTCCTAGGTAGATTCTGGGACGTGGAGGCTCTGCACAAACCCATTAAAATTGTCTCAATCCACAAATTCACGTGCTGTCATTGAATTTATTTTCTCATTTTGGATCTCTATTGGCTGCTATTCAAACTAAAATAATCTCACCAATCCTAACATAACTAACAAAAAATATTGGTTCAAAAATAATATTTTTTTTAGGAACAAAAATAATAATTGATGTTGAATAACAATCTCATATAGAAAAAAAAAACAAATCCAGAAACAAGATTACTAATGTTATTTTTTATTTAAATCTAAATTTTATTTTTACATATTTATTATATGATATTATAGTTAATCTAACACGATCCATGATATAAATATAGCTAGAACTCAATGTCACACGACATGTTTAAGCTACTCATCATCTTTATATTGCAACATTCGGACTAACCTAACGATTAATGTAAATAATATGTAACCAAATAAGGTTCATCTTATTCAGGCCTATCTGCTTTGATTGTGTTATATTTTTCAAGCCCTATGGTGTATACGGTTATATACATATAATTGTAAAAACAATTATATATTGTAAGATTATTTTAATTTTTTAAAATAATTATTGGATCAAGTTTAACGATTAATTTGCTCACTTGAATTAGCCTGATAGGGAAAAGCTCTCTCAGGATCTTACCTTTCTTTGAGGTCACAAGTCTGAAACCCAGTGGATACACTTGTTCGACAACAAGTGTGGATGAATGGCAGAATAAACTAGAGTCGGATTTTTCTGTATTTTTTTCTGATAGAAAAAAGTTACTGATTCAGATTTACAAAAGTAATAAATAACATAAATCATATACACAAAATTTTAAATTTAATTTCATATGAAACCCTTTTTTTGAATCATGGACCGTCCAATCCTATCTATTTAATAACTATATGATTCTCATATCAAAAAATAAATGAGTAAATATGTGATTAATAGTTTATATTAGAGACTTGCTTCTTTTTATTATACAGTCCCCTAAATTTTGTACATTATTCTATTTTCATTACAAAAAGTGTAATGGAAATTATAGTCATAAAGGCCAAGATTCAAATGTCCTCGAGAGTATAGAATATTTCTCATCCAATTGTATTTCTTATCTACTCTCCATTTGTACAATACGTACTAGCTATAGGCTAGGGCTAGGTAGCTTATGTTTTTAATTTTTATATATACGTATATATCCACAAAAGGGTAGCGATACACGTAGTACGTAGCATGTGCATGTATATATAATTAGGGTTAAAATTCAGATTCTGTCTTTTTCGTAGGTCTAAAATTAAAAATACGAGTATAATTATAATCCAAATTCAAAGCCTCACACGTTCAGGGTTTGAAGCTACATGGAGTTTTATCTTTATGCTTGTCTCTTTGTAGCAACAGCTATATATGGAATCAGCACCTGATCTTATCTTAATCTCATTTCTCTGAACAACACTGATGGGTTAGTTAAAATGGTCGCATGAATTTTTTTTTCATTTTATATCATATTGTTTAATTCAAGGTCGTAAATACAGGCGAGTATGATGGTGTTTAAATGATGCTTGACCCCATGGGTCGGGGGGATTATTTTCGTCGTAAGGAGAACGATTGAACCTAAACTCAACAGTAGTAAAGGAGACATAAAAATTTAAAATATAATCAAACTGTAGAGAACCGCTCAAGATGTGCATAAACGATGCTTGATCCCATGGTGAGGACTTTTTGTTGTTGTGAGTGCTAGATATAAATATAATTGGTCTTTCAACTATCAGCGTAAGCTTTTAGTTAAGTTGGTCCTCTAATACGGTATCAGAGCTTGGCACCTCACGGACCCGGGTTCAAACCCCATTATCTACAAAATTCTTCTTTATTCTCAATTTATCAAATTTGTCCCAAATGGGCCAGTCCCTATCTCTCTTCTAAATGGACTTTCTCTTCTTCCATATAATTCACCTCCAAACCCGTAAACGGGTTTGTCCGTGAGGGCGTTTGTTAGATGTAAATATAACTGGGCATTATCCTGGACACTCTGTCAACAATCTGTTCTTTTCACAACCCCATTATCCTATCAGCTTGAGCTTTTAGTTGAGTTGGTCATCTCACATGTTCAATCACATTTTATCCATTATCGACGATTTGAAGTTCAGGGGGTGTTTGGAAATCAGAGTTTGTACTAGAGGATCAATGATAGAACTAGAGTGTCCTTTTGGGATCTCGTTTGGCTGGATACAATTTCGTCGAGGTACCGTTATCCGAGATTGTTTCTCTTGGTCACTGATAAGTGGCGAACTGAAGGTGATAGTTGGTGACATGGACTATGGAATTTGGGTCTGAGGGAGATATCTAATGGGATAGGAGGTTGTGAAAAGAACAGATTGTTGACAGAGTTGGGGGCTTGTGAGCTAAGGCCTCAATTACCTGATACCCTATTGTGGACTAAGAATGCCTCAGGTTACTGAGACGCAAGGGTTTATAGTCTGATAAGGGTTGTAGGAGAATCGAAACTGTGGCATACTAGATTGATATGGACAATGAAGATACCTCATAATATCACTTTATTTGTTTGGTTGAGCATTCATAGTACCATTCCAACAATGTCGTTTTTATAGAGTCGTGGACTCAGAAATCAAATGTCGTGCCTATTGTATAAGGCTTATTTTGAAGACACGACTCACTTATTTCTACTCTACATGGATGGATTGGAGTAAGGTTTACAATTGGTCGGGGTGATGTGGTTAGTGTCTGGTTCGGTTGAGGGTTTTATTCTGAGTTGGAAAGGATTGCGAAGTCGAGGTTGGTGGGAAGGTTGGGTCGATGTGGTTTTGTTGGATTCTAGTAATTATGGCTACTGCGAAATAATGCAGTGTACATCGGGCATATATAGATACATTCAATGAGCTTGTGGGGGAAGATCAAGCAACATTCTTTCAGGTTGATCTGGAATTAGAAACTCCCGTTTAGGGATGGAGGTTTTAGTCATTGGAGTGTTGATTTATGGTTTTGCGTGCGGCGGAAGGTACACAGAGGAAGGGCTTAGGAAGATGTCGAACTCAGTTTTTATTGCTGTAATTCTAGGCGTGGGTGTGACCAACTACTCTCGGTTGCAGATGGGAGTTTGTTGCACTTCATTGTTTCAGATTTTTAATTTTGGTTATGTTCTTATTTCTTTGTCTTTTTGGTTGTAATTTATTCAGTTTTGGTTATTTCCCGTTTTGTTTGGAGGTTGATCCTCATGTTATCAAACTTGAATAAATTTTTCGCTGATAAAAACAGAATTGCCTATTACGAAACATTATGTCAAGGTTTTATGTTTTTAAAATGTTGCAAAACACTTTGTTTTTCAATACGATAAAAAATATCTTTCTCCATTTATGCGATATTAATAACATCTATTGGTCTCTTATTCGACTTCTTCTTCTCATCAGGATTGATAGAGTTAGATTTTCTTTCGGAATATCTTTCAATAACTATAATAACTTTGTTAATAAATAAATTAAATTTGTTTGAATAAAACAAACTCAAATAGACAATAGTTCGAACGCTAAACGAAGTAGGCTAATTAGAATTAACTTTTTAAAATAATAAAAGAAACATGTTTTAATTTGCATCTTCGACAACATAAAGCCATCTCTTCCACAAGCTATGGGAGAGTTATTCCAAATCCTAACCGCCGTTCTTAAGGATGGGGAAGAGCACGTTGTTGAACAAAACCAATAATAAAAAGACCATTAATATTGTAGAAGTTTATTTCTTAGGGTTAGGAAGTTTAATAAACAATATCCATAGGATAACTTCTCACAACGTTGGAATTTTTTTTGTAAATTTTCCGTGCAATAATTTTTTTTTTTGAAAAACCGTGCAATAATTTGATGTGACTGAGCACAAAACATTGTATGAGGAATGAATTCGTAAATTAATTGAGAAGGCATGAGAAAAACAAGAGAGTAGATAAAGATACACTTTCTAATTACATATAATGTGTTAGTCCAAAAATGGGTGACATAAGATTTGAGTGGTAATTAAAAAGACAAAGAAGGGTGATTAAGATGATAAGGTTGTGGGTTTGGTATTGCTTTTGTGGTAGACCAAATGACAGTGAAACTTGCAATATCGACTAGCACTAACCAACCATCCATAACACAGTAATCAATATTGTAAATTTAGTTGGGCCTAATCATGTTTCCACGTTCCTCGGTAATAACTGATTTTAGGGCCCATGGACCCATCATTTAAAGCCCACGTTCTACCTATGCGTGTGTGGCTTGACCTAGTTGATTTTAGGGCCCATGGACTCCCCTCTTCTTGAGACACAATATACAGCTTTCGTCACGTGATCTAAAATTTGCAGTCTTTTTTTTTTTTGATGAAAGTGTTGGGTTTATTGAATTAAGTCCAAGGCCAGTAACCTCGGGAGAGATTCTGGCAATTCATTACAATCCCACACCATATTGCTCCAAACTTGAGCATTTCTAGCAATCTCATGAGCTATCCTGTTAGCAATCCTTTTAGTATAGACTACTTTTACATCAATTAAGCCCCTCAACAGTAGTTTACAGTCATCTAATATGGCCCCAATAGGCGTTGCTAACGATGATAAACTATTAATGGCTAAAACCACTGAAAGACAGTCGGATTCGATGTCTCCTTTCTCCATGTTTCTTCGGGTGATCTCCCGTACCGCCTCCCGGATAACCAACGCCTCCAGCACCTCCGGGTCCGAGACACCCTCTATCATCCAGCTTCGGCAAAATATAGGCACCCCCCTTCAGCACGACACACCCACCCTCCTCCACCGTCCGTGCCTGCGAAGACTGCCGCGTCTGTGTTTATCTTCCACCTTCCCGGTATTGGGCTCCTCCATCTACTTTGGACCCCCCCGACTCCACCACGGGAATGATCTTCCCCTTGGGTTTGAGCTTCCTGCCAACCTGACAAAAGAACCTGAGCACTCCTCCAAACTCCTTCTGCTGATGGGCTTTTCCCTTCCCAAACCCTCTGGTTCCTTCCTTTCCACAATTCCCAACAATTAACGGCTATCAACGTCGCCTGACTTCCCCCGTCCAACTCCCAAGTCAGCTAGGATCAGTTTTTGGGAGGACTCCCATGTTCCTTTAAATACCTCATTCCCAAGACTCTTGTCCTTATCTATCAACAAAAGCAGCCTGGTATTGGAATAGATCCGAGTGGTCTTTAGGTTTTAGAACAAGGTTGAGATGGTGGGAAGAGGCAGAGCTCAAGGGATTGTTAAGTTTGTGATGTTTTGAAAGCTTTATGCCCTGTTATGTAGCAGACAATTAAGTCTGTCTAATTACCACTTGGGATCTCTACTTTCCAGAATAAAACTGCTGATAAAAAAAACTTTCATGGATTTCCAAATTAAAGGGACATTGTTTTATTACGTGCATTTTATTCGATACAACTTGTATTGTATCCCATATAGCAGAACGATGCAATGAAATTTAAGTGGGAATACGGTGCTGCTGGAATGAATATGGTCCTTCATCCAACTCGCGCTCCATTGCTCTTGCTCCGCTGATGCACTAATATGTTACTAACGTTTACATGTTACTTGTCTTTGTTTTGCTCTATCCCAACAGAGGCTCTGTGCAAGGTTTTGAATATGGAGTATCAAGTTTCATGGAGTATGTCACAACCAACCCAAGAAGTGAACACAATGCCGGTAGCAGACCCAATCCAAATCTAGTGACCGACATGTAGACATGTAATGAATGGCTTCCCAGGAGCATTGGCGAGGTACCTGCAATGCAAGTTATGGTGTCAAGCGAACACCTTAAGTGATCGACTAGGATGAGAAATAGGAATCAGACACAAAATAAGTAACTTACTTTGATATGACTGAAGAACATACACTGCAATCCCACATGACAGTTTATCCATGAAGCTCAATGACCCACAAACAAATGCGCACCCATTCAGGTCTGTGCCAACAAGAACACTTTGCATACTTACCCCAGTCACCTGTTAATTAATAATAAAGTATCAAAAAACCATTACAGGAAGAAAATTCATATTTGATATTTACGAATGGTATCACGAGTAATGCATGTTCTGCATACATTGTGCCAAGGCAATCATTTGTTAACAAAGGGGTTATTTGAAGAGCATTGTTCATTATTCAAGTCTAATCTCAGTGTCATTTGTTTATAGGCCTTTAAATTTTGAGTTGGATGATTCTGGGTGTAACCATGAAAGTCTAAACTAATATTCAACTATCAGCATTCTTTTGCTAAATTTTGTCAACAATTGGGTGTTTTGAACTCTAGAAAAGGCAAAAGGAGATAAGGTAGGACGAAATCGTTACATCGAAACTAAAATCCAGAATCAAAAACACAAATTATTTGAGTACATGAGCAACCGATTGGTATATGATGTACATGAAACCATTAAAGCAAGAGTTTCGTAGCATACCGTCATTAAAGCATTTGCTATACCAATAAATATTGATATGATGTACATGAAACCATTCATGCTTGTGGGTAACACAAGGATCCCTGCACCACAGAACATCCAAAGAATGCATCCAGCAGAATAGTAGGACTTTAGGCGCTGCCCAGTCCATGCAATTTCCTACAATGTGCATATGTTACCATTTGAATATACAAGGATAAACCAGATATTTCCTGCTAGTGCAGAGATTTTCAGATGGGGTACCTGTAAGATGACGGATACAATGAAGCTCAAAATGTAAATGATGCCAGGAACCTACACCCAACCAATTTAGACAAAATAATCAGCTTTCCAAATTGAAGGGAAATGAAATATGATCAAGACAAGGTTGCGGGCGCACCAAAGCTTTAGCTGTCATTGCCATTCGCATTTCATCAATAACATAGAATGCAAGATATGCCTGAGGACAAAAAAATCACGTTTACATTAGACATGCCAAAGTTTCTAGGGCTCCTCATGCAACACGAACAAGGCAACTACTAAACAGAGCTACAATAAAATTCAGCTAAGCTAGAAAGGAAATGTATACTGACCTGTGAAACATTGGTTATTATTCTGTTGAGCACATAAGCTATAGCAACTTGATAGTATAACACTTTCTTGAACCAGTAACTCCATGGAATTCGTGCATGACAATTGCCGTGTACATCTTTCTTTGATCTACATAAGAAACATATTGATCAACTAGCTGAAGTTGTATAAGTTACCGAACTACAAATTTATGAAGAAAAAAATTAACTTATAATCATCACTACTCTTTTTGGATGCCTTAGTTAAAAGCTAAGAAGATAAACTTAAGGTTATGTAGCATACCCTGGCTCTTTGGTTCCGAGTTGAAATATGACCACAAAGCAGCATCCAACAAAAATGGACAAATATGCTATCCACCGGTACTGCTCTTGGACAATAATAAGAGTCAGACCCAAAAGGACAATAAGAAAATAACTATAATTTATTTCAAATGAACATACCTGATCCTGAATATCATCATGTGTGTTTGCTTTAAGAGCTTCAAAAACTACAAAAGCAATCGCATATAGGCTGAGGTTGGCAACCTTAAACATATTTACATCAATAAGAGGATTAAAAACTATCTTCAGCAATCAAGTGTATACATATATAGAAAAACATCACAATAAACAATAATCAAGGAACACACCATAGTAAATGCATTTCGACAGCTAGCCAGCACTACTCTGCTTGTTGAATTCAGTGTGATGCAATTCAGCATAGACCTTCAGTAAAAACAATAATGTCAGTATAAATCTGAAATCAAAGAGAGGGGAGAGTGGAATCTAGTGGTTTTTCCTCCTTGATATGTTTCAAAAGTCACAAAACAAAATAGTCAATGAATAAATAAATACTGGTTTCAGTGATGCGGTTTTAAGTTGAGGTAATTACATGTGTGAAACTTGAGTAGCAGCCCAACCCAAGTTGAAGATTGCTGCAAATGTGCTGTACCCAATAGTTTCCAATACTAATGAAGATGAACCAAAGACTTTACAAGGCAAGCAACCACCAAAAACAGAAGAGAATGAAACGGCTACCAAAATGGATCCTCCAGCATGCCACACTTTAAAACGCCCGAACCTATCGATCTGTCATGTGTAACGCCAAAAACATATTAACAATAATGATGACAACATATTGGGCAACACCATGTAGATAACAGATCCTCGAAGACCTAATAAAATACAAATACGATTTGTTTGAAGACTAGACCAATTAAGCAAATAACAATATGTAAAGGGCAGAGGAAGTGCTTTGAAGATACAGAATGACTAGTTATTGCGGGAAAATTGATGTTTTACCAGCTCACCAACGAACATGACACCAAATGCATCTGCTAATTGGCCAGATAGCATAACAATAGCAGCATCCCTGCGATAAACCAAATTTGTGAATTAACATCTCAATCAATCATTCCCTCGAATCTGCAATATAGAAGCAAAAACAGATACATATATGTCACAAATGTATGGTAAATGGACGAAGAAGTATATACCTTGGAGTGAGTCCGATGTCTGTCAAGAATACGAGGAGATAAGTAAACCAACAAGAAGCAGTGATGTCATTAAGCATGTGACCCACTCCATAATACAAGACTGGCCATCTACCCAAGGGTTTGGTTAATGATTCATAATCTTCCATTGCAAATAAGGACTGTAGCTTCTGATCAACCGACCTGTACCATGAGCATCAACCAGATTGGACCAAAACTAACAATAGAGTTCATCTCACACACGCTGCCTAATGGAAATCTGATACGCAACAGTGAAATGGAGTGTATTCTAAAACTGGTCCGGAGTTTGTTTTTGTTCTTACAAAATCAGAAAGTCCCAAATCAATTCCAAAGCCCAAAAATAGGAACAAACCCAAACATCCTCAAAAGCTGTGAAACAAAAACAAAATGCCCAAATGAAAATCAACAAAAGGCATGTATTGTACTGTACCTACGGAGAAACGAAAGGAGTGGTTGGTCCCAGAATATCTCAAAGTCCTCTACAGCAACATCAATAAACACACAAACTCATGTACAGAATAGGTAGGTTCAAGTAGAGGCGCATATTTATAGTAAAGGGGAATTATCTGCAAATGGTAATTCCGTATTTATGGGGATTTGAAGTCATTGGAAGGACTCACTGATTAGAATCGGGCGGCTGCATGAAAAAGACGCTTCTGCCCTTGCTGCAGCCAAATCTGAGATGATGTAAGGGATGGGCTCTCTCAGGCTCAGTCTCAACATTTGTATTTTTCCAAAAGATGTGGATGTGAATGTTGTGTCTCTTCCATGGCTGACTCTAAACAGAGGGACCCACCCACTTCCCAAAACCGCCTTCAACGACCAATCCTTTCTCTTTCCGACTAATATTCGAAATCAACAACATAAATATGTTTTTTTCTTCTTCTCTCAATTATACATACCTTAAACAAAATCGCCGCCACGGAGAATCTCCGGTCCGCAGAAATGGTCAGGATTATATCATGCAAACGCACCATGCGACTTAGGCTTTAAATAAATGGATCGTCGTTGTAGTAGTTATGTGTGCGTGTACAATATTAATGTGTATCATTTCCAAGTTTCCTAACAAGAACAAAAGTGTCTTCTACATCATGAAATCATCCTCCCCGCCGCATCAATTTCACAAGTTTTGTTTAATGGTTAGGCTATGATTCGTATCGTGAGTCTAAGCTTTCAGTATGCTATTCAATGCCATCGTAACGCGTATATTTTTGTTTATAGGGAAACATTTTTGCGCGAATTTAGCATTTAGATGGTCACATTTTCTTATCTGTATTTTCTTTTTTTCAAATTATGTTTTACCTAACATCCGACTCTATATGATAAGTCTAATAAATTATCTTATAACTTTATTAGCCCATTCTTAGGTGTTTGACAAGGCACCATGCATATCCATCTTAAAGTAAGGACTGAAATATAGAAATTTCTGATTTATATATTATGTATTTTATTATTTTCACGGTTTACAACCATGTACTGATACCTGTTTTTCAAGTGCACATTTTTCTTTTCTTCGTTTTTTTTTTCTTGAATGATAGGAAAGCATCTCATTGAAATGGTAACCATGATACTAAAGCAACTTATAAATGACAGAAGAATTTTCTTTATAGTTGTAGGTCTATTTGTGTTTTGGATTTGTATAAGAGATCTATTTAGCATAGTGTATTGCCAATAAATAAACTAAGTGGATACTAGAATTAAACAAAGAAACTAAGATCATGAAGAACAAATCAGAAGTTTTTTGTTGGAAGAACAATTAATAATTAGATTAGTAAATTCAACAAAAAACTAGGGCTCCAAACCTTTGCGCCTAAAAACGTGTCGCCTCCACCGTCTTCCTCACAAGCCCGATCTCCCTCCTCTCCTACTGCCACCATCGCACACGACCTCGTCTGGCTTCGCCGTTCAAGGACATCTCGACTTACCATCCCTC
>JAYMSV010000343.1:0-17956 GCA_036897745.1 Erodium moschatum
AACTTGAAATACTTACCAATCTACGTTTTTACTCTCATTCTCGTTTCGTGACGGATCAACCGGCTTTGAGTTCGTCGACGTTAGACGTTTTATCCTGGGAGACCGCTGCCATTACAGGGCAGTCAAGTGTCTTAAGGAAAGTGGATCACCACGACTCGTCTAAACCACTTTCCGATTCTACATTTCCCATATTTGTTTCGGTAAATTCGTTTTCCAAATTCCTATTATATTTGTTTTATCTGTTTTCGTTGATTAACCAGTACAGGTCCTACACGTTTTTCATGCGGATTTCTGAAAATGTACAGGCTACTATGCTTTACCAATATCGGGTATCTCGGTTTGTCTCATAATAGGCTGAAACGAGTGCACCAACTCATCTGATCATCTCTTATAGTGTCTCATAGTCTCTTGAGGTCGGGTCAAACCCATCACTATTAGACGAATTCATCCACACTCGTGTAAAAACTATGCTTTGTAGTGTACTATGCTTTACTAATATCGGGTATCTCGGTTTCTCTCATAATAGCCTGGAACGAGTGCACCAACTCATTCTCTGTCTCCCGATCATCTCCTATAATGTCGCATAGTCAATTGAGGTCGGGTCAAATTCGTCACCATTGGATGAATCCATCAGTACTGATCCAAAAACTACGATGTCGGGATAATCGTAAAGAGAGAACAATGAAATAGTTGATGATACTGAAAAAAAAATGGATATTCGATAACTATTTGTAGGGAAACTTGACTTCAATTTGTATGCTTTAATTTTACTCGACACAATAAGACCGATTTAGACCAATACAACAGGTGCTTTTAAAGTGACAGAGCTTACGGACAAGAGAGAGACCGTTGAGTGCTTGGTCCTTTTCTCTGCAACATCAATGGCGGAAAGAGGTTCTCGGACTGATCTGAGAACGGAGAGGCGATGGAAGAGACGACTGGGCTCCCCCCAAAACCCATTTCGCTCCAGGTCTCTCCCTCCTCTTCCTCCCACTAAGCGTCTCTGTATCGAACCTCATAAATCTTCCCCACCTCACCCAATCGACGTCATCGACATCGACGACGACGACGACGATCCACCACCACCACCACCAACGATAATCGATGTTTCTGATAGCTCTAGTGCGGGAAATCATGACCATCTCGACGATGATCTTCAAGACCAGGCCTTGCATGCTCGCGATGATCATCAAAAACAGACCTTTAATGATCCTGATGATGACCCAGAAGCTGAATCTCATGATTGTGGTGGGAAATGGGATCCGGAGTACAAGTTTGATGACAAGGGTAATTTCGTCATTTTTGAGGGTGAGGTCAATACTCGGAATCGGATCATCAGCTATGAAGTTCCTTCTAATGGGTCTCCAGAGACTTTGAATGCTGAGGCTAAAGGTAAATGTGTTTCTGATGCTATTGGTTTAGCTATTAAATCTGAAATGGTTGCTAATGGGTTCTGTGAAGGGGTTGTGACTCAAACCCCAAATGTTGGAAGAGAAAGCTTAGATTTAATGGAGAAGATGAATGATGGTGATGGTTTGGCTAGGAATTGTGAAATGAATGTTAATGCTATTGAGGTTAGTGTGGATATGGATGCTGATTACAAGCTTTTCTTTGACAATGGTATGGTTGCTAATGGGTTCTCTGGAGGGTTTGGTGCTAAAATGCCAGAAGCTGAGAGGATTAGAAATGCTCGGGTCATAGGCTATGAGGTTTCATCTAATGGGTCTCGAGGTGGGTTTGTGACAGAGAAGGTGGTCGATGAAATGCCATATAGTTCCAAGGGGAAGACTTTGAATGCTGGTGGTAAAGGTACATGTGTTTCTGATGCTATTGGTTTAGCTATTAAATCTGAAATGGTTGGTAATGGGTACTGGGATGGGGTTGTGACTCGAATCCCAGATGTTGGAAGAGAAAGCTTAGGTGTAATGAAGAAGATGAATGGTGTATCAGATGATGGTGGTGGTGGTGATGGTTTGGCTAGGCATTGTGAAATGAGTGTTAATGCTACGGAGGTCAGTGTGGATATGGATGCTGATTATACGCGTTTCTTTGAGAATATGAGGGAAGAGATTGAGGGCAACGTGCTAGAAATTGATGTGGGCGGTAAGACTACACCTCGGGTTCGTAACTATGGAATGGTTGCTGATGGGTTTTCTCGAGGGTTTGTCGCTACAATGCCAGAAGCTGAGAGGGGTAGAAATGCTCGGATCATCGGCTATGGAGTTCCTTCTAATGGGTCTCCAGGTGGGTTTGTGAGAGAAACCCCAAATGCAGTGATAAAGAAGGTGGTCGATGAAATGCCATGTTGTTCCAAGGGGAAGACTTTGAGTGCTGATGGTAAAGGTATGCGCGTTTCTGATGCTATTGGTTCGGCTATTAAATCTGAAATGGTTGCTAATGGGTACTGTGATGGAGTTGTGACTCGAATCCCAGATGTTGGAAGAGAAAGTGGTGATGGTGATGGTAATGTTATGGAGGTTAGCGTTGATATGGATGCTGATTACAAGCTTTTCTTTGACTATATGAGGGAAGAGATTGAGGGCAATGTGCTAGAACTCAATGTGGGTGATAAGACTACACCTCTGGTTAATAACCATGGTATGGCCGCTGATGGTTTCTCTGGAGGGTTTGTCGCTAAAATGTCAGAAGCTGAGAGGATTAGAGATAGTTTAGATGTCATGGAGGAGAAGAACGCTATATTCAATGATGAAGGACATGGGTTCAGGGGAATGGAGGCAAAGAGCGCTAGGCCGGATCATGTTGGTGATGATATTGCTAAGGATAATTGTGTTCCTAATGGTGATGGTGGTATTGGAGTAAGTCTAGTTCCTGAGTTTAACGATGAAGGTAACTATATTTGTGTTGTTAGCAGCGATGATTCTGGTGATGCTGAAGATCCTGTATCTGACTGTGATGGTGAAGCCAATGCTAAGGATTGTTCCAAGGTTAACGCTGATGATGATACTAAATATCATTGTGTTTCTGATTCTGATGATGGTGAAGATCATGGTGTTGCTGATGTTGAATACAATTATGTTTTTGACGGTGGTGATCCTAAAGAACATTGTGCTTCTGGTGGGGTGGACTATATTTGTGTTTCTGACAGTGATGATTCTGGTGATGCTAAAGATCATGTATCTGATTGTGATGGTGAAACCAACGGTAAGGATTGTTCCAAGGTTAATGCTGATGATGATACTAAGTATCATTGTGTTTCTGATTCTGATGATGGTGAAGATTATGGTGTTGATGATGTTAAATACCATTCTGTTTTTGACGGAGATGATGCTAAAAAACATCGTGCTTCTGGTTGGGGTGACTCTATTTTTGGTAGCAAGTATGATCTAGATGCTGATGATACAGTGGATGAGTGCTACAAAATCTTCTTGCTTTGTCTCAAACCGGATGGCGAGACTGTAGATTTCACGACCCTCAAGGGCAAAAGGGTCAATGATCGTCATTATCAGAATAGAGAAGCCAAACGCTACAAGGAAGAGAAATCGAATACCGATAAAGGACTAAAGACTCGATCCAACTCATCTGTAAGTATGGTTTTTCGTGCTCACTAACTATTATGAAAAAATCTGTTATGTTTATCGAGTCTTGATTTGTCTGTTCATCGATCTTTATGCAGAGTCGTGGTAAACTGAAGTTCAGAAAGGGTCTGATGAATGTTCTTAGAAAGCCTTACAATCAAAAGGAGTATGAACAACTTTGGTATGAAATTTCTAAGAGAAAGCCTGTTTGTCAGAACAGGGTGCTGCGTGGGGTAACCAAACAATACTCGGGGAATCGTATTGGGAAATCGTATCTTGATCATCATCCCGGTAATTAATCTCATTTTGATGTATCTTTTGGTTTGAATTCTTGTATTTATATGATCGATGTTAGTTCAACTTAATGTTATATTAAGCATGCCAATTGCGATTGGAAAGTGTATGACAATCACAAAAGTCGGTGAAATGTTATAAGGTACAATTGCAAAAAAGTACCCTGAGGTATTCAATTTACAAAAGGTGAATACCCGAAGATACTTTTTTGCAATTATCCCTTGTTATAATTATATGTCACGGTCAATGCAATTTAGCTTTCTTGAGCACGATTGGTCTAATCATATTCCATATTCATTTTCTCAGTACATCATTTTTATGTTTCTTTCTCTCTCGGTTTTTTTGTATGCTCGTTATGTTAGGCATGTCAATTACGATTAGGAAGTATATGACAATCATAAGAATCTCTTGCAAGCCTATATAATAACTTCAATGCAATTTAGCTTTCTTGATCATGATTGATCTAATTATGTCTTATATTCATATATTTTCTTCGCAGATCTTGCTTCGATAATTAAGTCTGTGAAGAACGATAAGCCAAGAGTTCTGAACCTATTACGCGGGTTTTTCCATTGGTTGAAGGTAAACTATATATGCAGTCATGCATACTTTTCTTGCTAATCTTTGTGAAATGCGAGTGATTAATTCTCTAAACAACTCGTTTATACTCGATATATATACATATTTTTTCGTGCTGATATTTTGAACTGCAAGCGATTAATTCTCTGTATTCTCGTGGCAGAATCTTTGTCATAGAGGAGCGTTTGTTCCCTGGAAAGACTCCCTGTTCTTGGAGACAACTTCTTATCCAAGTGTCTCGAAGCGATCACGAGGACTGAATCATAAGAAAGTATGGCGCGGTTCTTCTAAAATGTATTGCGACTCGGGGATCAAATCGATGTAGTTAGGGGATCGAATTCGATGTAATTCTCAGGGATCGAATCGATTTTTATTGTGTAAATAGTTGGTCCGGGCAAGGAACCTTGCCATCGGTGTTGATCTTTTGTTAATGTAGTGATCCAAAGTTGTGCCTTTGTAATGAATGGACATGGAAGCTTACCAAACTCAGTTCTTAACGTTAATTTTGTGGATAGTTGCAAAAAAATACTCTGACCGACTCATTTTCTTATAGCATGTAGTACTCTTATTTGATAGTTACAAAAAAACAAGGGTTAATTACCTTTAGTACCCCTTATCTATTGTTAACGTGCTGAATAAAATTTTGGTCAAGTTTACGTCATTTTGATGATTTGTGACCAATGCATAAGGGGTACTAAATGTTCTGTTACGAATACATAAGGGGTATTAAATAATCTGTGACCAAGTCATAAGGGTACTGAAAGTGTGTTACCAAAACGTAAAAACTCTTATTGAACGTTATAAAACTTTTGGATACTAAAGATGTGTTACCAAATTCTAAAATGGTACAAAAGGTAATTAACTCAAAAAGTAAACATCTTAAACTTCTCCTTCTGTTATAATTTATATCAAAATGATATTTTTACACTTACAATTTAGATTTGAAAAATAATAAATAAAAAACAAAAAATATCAAAATTTTCATATCTATTTAGTTTCGTACTCTTTATACGGTACATATAGTAACACATGTAAGAGGAAAATTTTGGATTCTTAATTATTATTTTTAAATCTGAAATCCTAAGAGTAAAATCATTATTTTAAAATAAATCCATACAAATTGCAACAAGAAAACAAGCTCGTGATATTATATTATCAAAGAAGACCGTTATGATTTAGAAAATCGAATAATTTTGGGTACTTAATTGTAATTATTCCTTAATTTTGTCAATATCAGAGGATTGTTTATCCAAAAGCTGTTAATATCTGGAAACGGTGCGTTTCGACAGGGAGGGAAACTAAAAGAGAAACGGCGTCGTATGAATTTTTCTCCCATAAATATAAAAACGAAGAAGAGGGTTTTAGAGAACTGAGAGTAGACCGAAGAGAAGAAAGAGACATAGATGGAGAAAAATTCAGCAGCTTGCGCCATGGAATGGAGCGTTGAGCTCGACAAAGCTCTCCGTTCCCGAAACCCAGGTCACGATTCTTCTGAATCACACAAATTTCTATTTTTTCTTCTTCACTGAAGCTTATTAAATTGTTTTGCTCACAGAGCTTTCATCAATGGCGTTTCAGGTCGTTGCGTGGAAGCCATACATCGAATCGGGGCTAGACTTGAGCGTTGGGGCCGAGAACCAGAACCCACAATGGCTTCCTCTAGGATGCTCGATTTGATTTCTGGGGAAGACAGGCTCTTCGCCAACACCATCCTCCTCCGGCTCGCGGATGCTTTTAGATTCGGGGACATGAGTGTCAGGCTCGCTGTGGTGAAGGTTTTTAGGTCTGGGCTCAGGAACTGTAATGGGAAGGGAAGGAAATGGAATTGTGGGGTTTTGGGGAAGGGACGAGTACAGAACCAAGCTGAGCTGTTGAGGAGAGTGAAGGTTGTGTTTGATACAGGGGATGCAGAGTCAAGAGCTTTGGCTCTGATTCTGTTTGGTTGCTGGGCTGATTTTGCTAAGGATAGTGCTCAAATTCGATACTTGATACTTTCCACTTTGGTTTCTTCTGATGATTCTGAGGTAAATTTATGATAATTTGGAGGTAATCTAGTATCTTTTCTGGGTAATTTTTACACTCGGTTCCTTGAATGGAATTTGTCTGGTGTGTACATAGCAAAATGTGGTATTTCTAGCTAGATATGTTATGAAACCGTTTCAGTTTAGTTTGTGTTCTTCAAACATAGTGCTTCTGGTAATGGTTTATCATTCGGTGGGTGTGTAGAAATGGTACCCTCTTCAAGGTTTTCGAAGATATTGACATAGCAAAATGTGGTATTTCTAGCTGTATTTGTTACGCAATGTTTGCAAAAAAGTCAAAAAGTAACCATGCATAAGTGTATACATAAGGGTTCCAAAATGCAGAACACGTGTAGGATAAAGGGCAAAACTGTAATTTCCAAAAACGGTTAACCGATAGTATTTGCAAAGCGCACATAGTTCACCGCAAGTTTTTGCAATTATCCCTAAAACTTATGATAATTTGGAGCTGATCTCTCTAATAATTGGTGCCCTCTTCAAGGTTTTCAAAGATATTGATCTAAAACTTGGTATCTGTTGCTACTTTTGACAGGTCAAAGCATCACTCTTTGCTGCAGGATGCTTCTGCAAGTTATCAGATGACTTTGCTCTTGTTGTTTTAGAAATGCTGGTTAACTTGGTTACATCGTGTGAGATGTCGTTGGCTGTAAGGTTGACTGGAGTGAGGATCTTTGCAAAGATGAGGAGCTCATTCTCTATTGCAAATAGAGCTTACAAGGTTATGTATCTCGTCTGTTTCTGCCTCTTATCTGCTTAGTTACACAAGTTAATTGCACAAAACTACCTTTATGAATTGCCTTCAAACTCATGACCACATAGTAAATTTCTACAAACACATGACCCCATAGCAAAATTTCCAGACACATGACTACTTGTCTTACAAAATAGACATAAACCATCATTTTTTATTTTTATACAATATCCCAAACTACTCATTCCCGTCCTTTAATCTTCCGATTCCAATATGATTCAGTGCAGGATTTCGAGGACGGAATCAAAATGAAATCGGAAGCGTGAAGTGTGAGTAATTTTGAGATATTTCAAAATTGACATTCACGCGTAAGTAATGTGACGAAAAAACGAAACCTTTGATGGTTTCCGTTTATTTTGTAAAATGGTTACACGTTAAAATTCATAAGGGTAGTCATGTATTCGTGGAAATTTACTATGGGTTCATGTGTTTATGGGCAACTCATAATTGAGTCTTGACAAAAGGGACATTTCCGCACATCAATCTATCTAAGTATCCTCAGATTTTGCAATATACATGATGAAAAGTCGTGTTTGCTTTGTGTTACTCAACATTAGTTCATTGCAGGCAGGTTTAAAGCTGGCTTTGGATGCCTCAGAGGAGGATCTTTTGGTCGTGTTGCTGGTTTCACTCTCAAAACTTGCTTCTAAATTGTCAGTTTTGATACCCAATCAGGTAGAACTTTATTGTTTATAAATTATAATGATTTTGAGTGCATATTTTTACAGTTCGTGAATTCATTTGAAGATATGCTTTACAATTACTTCCATGAGTCCTTCACTGCGGAAAAGAAATGGACTGAAATTGAATGGTGCATAGGGCGATTTTTCTATACTTAGATTCCTTCAGGGATACTATTAATGGAGAAATTACACTTCACTACCATGTACTTTATATTGTATCAATTCACCCCAATTAACTTTGTTTTTGTTTAATTTACCCTTATTTGAGCTTTAATGATGAAAATGCCCTTCATATAATAAAATTAAAAGCTTGAGAAAGCTTCCATAATAACTTATGGTAGTTTTTGTGCTTCTGATTAGCATTAGTTTTACAGTTCAGATAGTAAAATGAAAGGGTAATTGTTTTGTGGGCGATCTTGACCAATCGCTTGCATTCCCACTTAAATTTGTGTGAAGAAATTCCGTCTTTTCTGTTTCACAACAGCATAAGATTGATTCTCAACCTTTTCTTATCACTCTTGACTTTTGGGTTCATGTGTAGTTACTTCTCTCTTTTCTTTCCCAAGAAAGACCCTTGCGCATGAGAAAACCAGCCATAAGATCCATCCATTTCCTTCTTATACAAGGGGTTGTGTATGTTCCTAATAGAGGACACTTCATCAGTACTTTGATCAATACATTTAATGACCCCGAACTTTCAATAGCATTACAATGCCAAGTCCTACAGATTTTGCATAGGGTAATAATCTCGAGCTTGCACAAATCAATTTTTCTCTTATCACTGTTATAGATTTGTAATGGAATTATTGCAAAAAGTACCTCGAGGTATTCACTTTTTGCAACATATAGCCCTCTTCTTTGATAATTGCAAAAGAAAGTACTCCTAACTTGCCTTTTTGTTGCAATTTGTATAAAAATGACGATTTACCCTTATAATTTAGATTTTAAAAAATAAAAGTCCAAATTTTCATCCTCTTTTTACCGTACAAAGAGTGAGAAATTTAAGGGATGTGAAATTTTGGATTTTTTTGTTTTTTTTTCTTATCACAAACGTATACAAATGCAACAAAAAGACAAGTTCGGGGCACAGTTTTGTTGCAATTATCAAAGAAGAGGACTACAAATTGCAAAAAAGTGAATACCTCAGGGTACTTTTTCGCAATTATCCCGATCGAAATTTATCAACCATTTTTGGGCTATTGCAGATTCTGTTATATGAGCTACGCAATTTACCATGCACGGAGACGCTAGAATTCACCAATCTGCTCACTACTATTAAGAATGCATCTCAAATCTCGTCAAAGAGCCTCTCAGCAATTCGTGTTATGGCCGACATATCAAGCAAACTTATGAATAGACCAGAAATGCTATCTGATAGCATTTGTTCCTCCTTTCAGCCTATGCAGCTTATTTCGTTAATTATAGAACAGATGACCTTGTCGGTGAAGCCATTGCCGGATCTTGATCACACCCGGTATGTTCAAAGCCTATTTTTTCTTCTTCTTTTCCTCGTAACTCAACATCCGGATCTGGGTACTTTTGTGCTTGATAAAGTTGATTCATTTGTTAAATATATAGTACATTTAAGGCAAGAAGGCTTATCGGTTAGCGATATCGAGAAGTCTGGAGGAGAAAAGAGTTTGATCATCATCATACCAAAACTCATATCCCATGTCCACAAATTCTTAGGGGCTTGCCTTGAAAATCTCGATGAAGTTGGAGGTATCACCACTCAAGTTCTTGACAAAACAAAAACCTTGGTCAGTTGTGTGCATGAATCCATCTTATTGGATGGATACGCGAAAACAATTTTCGCAATACTGTTGCATTCTCGGATGATTTGGGGTTTCATCGTTAATGGGTCTAAGGAAAATTACGATCTTGATCAAAAGTCAGCTAAATCTCTTCAAGATCCGGTCATTGAGCAAGAATTGATTTCTCTCAAGTTTGCAAAGACATTGATAGAAAACGAAGATTACTGGTATGCTTATAGGGCCGGTACATACGCTGCCTGTCAGGGCTCATGGGTCACAGCTACTTTTATACTTACACAGTTGACTTCCAAGGCTCAATCGAATTATTGTTGCTTCTGGCTAAACTCATTGGCTCAATTGGCTCGCTCAGAGAGTAAAATCCAACTGTTTCTCTTACCGAAAGAACGGTATATTTCAGTGGATTCGATTGAGATAGTCAAAACCTCTGATATGGATTTAGCAGGTGATTTCAATGAAATCAACCAAGATAGAACTGGGAATATGAATATCCTTGTTGGTGCTTACAATGGGATTCGCTCTTCTGGAGAATCTTTAGATTCCTCTGCCACGTCAGCATTTTGTTTCCAGAAATGGTTCTTGGGTCTAAGAGCAAAGGTACTAGGAACAGTGGTGGAGATCCTTAAAATCTGTGGTCAGGACATGATTACGCTTCAGTCCCTGAAATCATTGCAACAGATATCTTTTCGATTGAAGAGGATGGCTTGTGAGTATGATCTGATCGCCATATCGTTTATTGGGATGGACGGTCGAAGTTCAAGAGTCATTTCAGCACTTGCACTTAGTTGTTCGCTATTGGCCTTCAGTACCGGTTTCTCTCTTTTCATTCCAAATCTACCTGCTTGTGAGTCTATCGAATTGTGTGGCCCAGTTCTGCTTCATGATTTGATCGGACGATTGAGGAAAGTAGATTGTGAAACTAGTAGGAATGTAAGTATGCTTTTGGAGGTCAGTGGAGAATTTGAGAACTGCTTACACTTGCATTCTAGAAATCTATCCATGGATATAGGTTGTGAAGCAAGACATGTTCAAACTATTTGTGAACATGCCATTTCAAGTGTGGTGCTCATGCAAAATGAGGGAAGCTTGGTGCAAAGTGAAAATTTGCAATCCAAAATTACCAAGGATGGAGTGGAGTTTCTATCGGACATTGTTATGAAATGGATTCGCATACCGTTTCGGATTCCAAAGTACTTTCTTAAAGTAAGGTATGTCAAATAGTTTTCACACATCCGAGCCTGAAATAGTAACTGGGATAAACTTGTATTTTGTTGCACTCTAGTGTCGAATCATTTCAAAATGACGATTTTGCCCTTGAAATTTTGAACTAAAAAAATAAAAAATACGTAAAACCAAAATTTTCGATTTTCAAGTTTTACCATCGTAATGCATTTTTTCGTTCTAGTAACCTATTCAAATTATTTTGATTTGATTGGGTTGTTAGTCGATTATAAATTGGTTAGTGGATGTAATCAAGTTTCTTCATGGGATATGAATAAAACTTACACAAAAATTTGTGTTTTTACAACTAATGGAAACTGGTTAGTAGAATGACAAAAGTTTGATTATGATGGTAAAGTTTGATAATCAATATTTTTGATTATGTTATAAAAATCATTAATAGTCAAACCCGTACCCTTTAGTACATGGAGGAATGAAGTTAATCCAATTCTTCTGGACTTTTGTTTTACTTTGTATTTTTTTAGGGATAATTGTAAAAAAGTACCTTAAGGTATTCACATTTTGCAATTTGTGGCCATCTTCTTTGATAATTACAAAAGAGTACCGTGAACTTGTCTTTGTTTTTGCATTTTGTATACATTTGTTTCAAAATGACGATTTTACCCTAATTTTTTTTAATTATAAAATAATAATTAAAGAACAAAAATTCCAATTTTTCTCATCCCTTAAATTTCTTGCTCTTTGTATGGTACAAAGAGGAAGAAAATTAAGGGACATGAAATTTTGGGTTTTGTGTTGTTTACTTCCTATTTTCTAAATCTAAAATTCAAGGTCAAAATCGTCATTTTAATACAAATTGCAACAAAAAAGACGAGTTCAGGGTACTTCTTTGCAATTATCAAAGAATAGGGCTACAAGTTGCAAAAAATGAATACCTCAAGGTGCTTTTTGCAATTATCCCCATTTTTATTTAAATTTTTAAGGGCAAAATCATCATTTTGGAGCAATCGACACCAAATGCTACTTCAGGTTCACATCGCGCAATAGTTTGATGTATATGGTACTTTGTTGCAACTACCCCTCTGTAATTCATTTGTAGGAGTGTAATACACAATGAAGTTCTTGGCCATCTTTGGATCTGTTGTATGATTTTTGACTTTCCTATTCTAATTTTTGGATGTCCTAACACAGGTCTTGCATCGGATCAGAACTCTTCGCCTCCAGTACCGAAACCAGCTACTCAAACGAGATATTGGTGCATCCACGCTCCCACCTATCTCTAAATCTTTGCCTACGGGTTCAAAACTTACCATCGAATCTCCCGGTTAGATTAGCCGAGGTGTACTGCATACTTTCCTGTAGACCCAACGAAGGCAGCAAGGAACAAGAACAAGACCCATACAAGCCTTGGGAAACCGAGGACTTGGTAGAAATGGATGAAAAGCTGCTAAGGTACGTTACTGAACGTTCGAAAAAGAGTAACGGTAAGCGCCGTAGGAGTTCTGGTAAAGATCAAGGAGTTGTGAACGCGTTTACATGTTTTGAACTCGATGAGAGAGGACAAGGGTTCTCAAATTGTTTGCTCGATGTTTCTGATTTTCCACAAGGCTGCTATCGAATCAGATGGCATAGCTGTTGTGTGGATGATCAGAGTTCTTATTGGAGCCTCCTTCCTCTGAACACTGGACCTGTGTTTACAATTCGAGGATCTTTGAAAGACCAGCTAATTTTGCAGTATTGAAGCTGGCTAGATTTTTTGGATGATCTTGTCTGATATATTGAAGTTTTGTCAAGGTGAATGGGAAGATCATTTCACTTTACAAGCTGCTGATAAGGTTTAGTGTTTCTCACCATTGCACATTACTGCCTTTATGAATTGCCCACAAACACGTGAACTTGTAGTAAAGTTTTGGGGAAACCTCAATAACACCCACCTTTTGACCTTTATGAAGACAAACTAGCTACAGTGACTTTCATTTGTTGACACAAAACAACGGTTTCCGGTAAATTGTTATAACACCGTCAGTTTTTTTTTGCAAAATCTAACTTTCACCTTTGTTTTTGAGAAAAAAAATGACGATGTCATAAAGATTTAATGGAAGCTGTTGCTGTGTGTGAATAAATAGACACATGACTACCCTTATGAATTTGTTTGTCTCTTGAATATGTTTAAAGGTTGGTAACAGGATCATCAAGAAGAGGATCCATGTGAGGATTGATCATGTTCTGCCATCCTGGTGTGCAGAGGAGTTCAAGCTGAGGAAACTTCAGAATGATAAGCTTTAAGGCTGAGGCAAAGGCTCGAGGGGAAAAGATCAGCACCAAGAGGAGGCCTGAAGGTCCCAAACCGGGCTTTATGGTGGAAGGTGCCACTTTGGAAACTGTTACTCCAATTCCTTATGATGTTGTCAATGATTTAAAGGGTGGTTACTAGTCGTAGTTCTATGGGATTCTTGGTTTTGACTGTACTTGTCTTAAAACATTGGAATTTTGATCAGCGGAAAGTGATATTGTTCATTTTTGTGGAAGTGTCAGTTTCTGATTGCTTAACTAAAGTGTAACCTTTGAAATTGAGTTGATGATATATGTTTCAAACATGTTCTTGCGTCTGTTGTGTATTTGATGTCTCATTAATTGTAGCGAGTTTAGTTGTTCTACTCTAGTTACGTTGCTGACCATTTGAGAGTATTCTTAGCTATTCATCATGGCTTTCTATTACTGATCCCAGTGTATTCTAGCTTTTGAAAATGATTACATTCTATTACTTGGTTACTTTTTGTGAAAAAGATATATGAAAATCTAAACATTGTTCTTTAGTTATATAGGACTCCATGCCTAAAGGACTAAACTGTTTGCAAAACATTTTTTGAAGGAATTTTTTGTTGTATATAATGTATGTACACAACATCAGCTAGTATGGAAAATTTTGCTGCATATAAAAGTATACTGTCGTTGTTACGTCTTCTTCTGGGGCATGCTTGTCAGTACCTCTTGCTTGAGGTTTTTGTACAGGCAAAGATGTCAAGGAGAGTCGATTTTTTAATTGGATGAAGAAAGTGACTATTATTGTGATTATCGAATTGTTGTCTTGTTCTTGTTGTGTTTATTGATATTGCCAGGGAGTAAGCGGAGATTCCTGGAAATTAAGAAGAATTTCTTGACGAGGTAATGATCCTGATTTCCACCTTGAATTTATGTTGCTATTACTATTTCATTATCTTTCAATTGTTCTACAAAGCTCACCAATCACCATGAATGGCCAGAAAGGTTTTTTGTGTCACTACCTATTTGCTAATGGCTCTGCACAATATGTCTTGCTAGATTCCGATGACCATGGACTTCCCTCTGTGAATCGGTCCATCAGTTTCTGTACTGAGACGAACTTACACATATGTGCTTTTTGCAATGGCTTGCTTCTTCTGTCTTCTTTTGTAGGTAATCATCTGCACTATACTGTCTGCAATCTCTATACCAAGCTGAGCATACCTCTTCCTGAGCCTCTGGTGAGCACAAGGGATATTGGAGTCGGTCTTGCTTTTGATGGTCAGCACTACCAGGTTGTAAGAATTTTCAGTATCCAGGTGCCAAGAACAGATGTCGCTGAGTCCTCATCAGGTAGAAGAGGCGTGATTGAGTACAATCTGGAGATGGAAATATTCTCATCCAAAACCGGCTCGTGGGTCCAGCACCATCCTTTGATTCGCTTACCACCAGACCTCCCCAAGCTCAGCACGACGCCTCTCTACTCTAAAGGATCGATCTATTGGGAGCTTGGAAGGTTCTTGCTTGTTTACAATGCCAGCACCGGGATCTGCAGGTACATCAAGCTTCCAAACTACTCTGATACTTGGTCATGGCTTTCGATGACTTTTGGGCAGTGCTTGTGGGACTCTGGAGGGTATGTGCACTATTGCTGCACTAACTATGAAGGAATCAAAACCTGGGTTCTCACCAAAGAACAACAAGATCATCATTTTAAGTGGAAGCTGGTTCACTTGATCAGGCACCAGACACTTCTGTTGCTGAATCCAGAGATGTTTCGCGGCCTGGAACTCAACAATCCTGGATTCAAAGCCTCTCCATGGAAGCCTTACTTCGTGTCACCTTGTGGGTTTGCTGAAGAATCTCAGACAATGTATTTGAGGCTGCCTGGGATGTTTGTTTCTTACAACCTCAGGACCCGAGATCTGAAGGAGATTTGCAGCTTCATGTTTCCTGATGAGAGTTTCCATTGTTGCTTGCTCTTCCCTTACACTCACAAAGCACAGGTTTACCCTCGAATGATGAATCTAGGATCCTCGTCATCAGGAGCAAGTGCAGAGGTTGTAACTTTGCCTCTTGCAGGCTTACAGGTCAGAGGTAGAGATGCAATGGATTCAGGTAATTGGAGTATTTGAGATTACTGAACTATGTCTTGATTGCATATGTAATGAATTCGGGTTATTTGAATTCATCGACTTGAGTTGGATTAGATTTGATGTGATGCATTATCATCGTTACAAGTCACTGGAGCTTAGTTAGGTATTTGGTTTAAAATTCACTGATTTTAGAGTTTTTTATTTGGGATTATTGATTACTTTGGTACTGGAATTCAAGAAATAGACGTTATAGTTCTTCGGAGTTCATTTTCGATAAATACGTTTTTCTGTTGATTAATAGTTGAGACTTGAGATTGTATTGGTTCATATTCAAAACCTATGGAATTAAGATAACAGTTAACTCAAATTTTAAGGATATTCAATGTCTCTTTTCATTGTTTGTGCCTAATCAAATAAAAATTTCTACAGAATTAAATGATCTGGTGACAATGATATTTTGTTCATTGAATATAACTGCAATATTTATTTCACTTGCAAGTCTACACACTATTAATGCATTATACTTTGTCAACCATTGTTGGTAAGTATCATAATTATATAATCCATAATGTGACAAATGTGTAAATATTTGATTCATTACTATGTTTAGAAATAAATATAGGGTAAGCTTCACCTTGCTACTCTAAAAATAATTTTGTTTCGTCTCGCTACGCTAAAGATAGTTTGTTGCACCTCGCTACCATATTTTAGTTTCAATTTAATACCCAGGGCCTTATAGAGTTAAATTTTGGAAATGGCAATAGCTTGTGAAGTGAACATATTTGTATAAGGGTGAAGCTAAATTGAAACTAAAATGAAAGTTAAGGTAGAGAGGTGCAACAAACTATTTTTAGGGTAGCGAGACGAAACGAAATTATTTTTATTTTTAGAGTAGTGAGATGAAGCTTACCTATAAATATATCGTATAGTAAAAGTTATCTTCATTTAAACAAGAGATAAGTTGCTTAATAAATGCAATATTGGTGAAATTTGGTGAAACCCCAAATTCAAAGCAAAACACATCACCAAACCAGCCCATCACCTTCAACTTCAAGCAATCAACCTCACCACTTGGCCCTTTGAAGCTTCACCAAGTAACATAAACAAGGTCAAGTCAACTGAACCACCTCATGTCTTTTGTATTAGTAATAAAATGATGGATGACCTGTACATCTAATCGACTTAAATGGTCAAACTCGTTTTTTTATAACAATACAATAACAGTTCACTCAGCATCCAAATCACCCAAAAGATGTTTTAGAGTGGATCTAGGCGAATCGCATACCCTTAAAGTAAAAGACCCTTCGTCCAGTAAATTCTCAGACCAAATGTCATACACACACAATGGGATAGGAAGAAAAGATAGTGGCATCTTGCCACATTGGAAGACTGGACGGATATTAGTATGAAAAACTAGACGAATCGCTTGTACTAATCGCTTTCTACATTAATTTAAAGGATCAAACTCGTCTTTTTTTTCCAACAATACAATAAAGAGTCAATTCAGTATGCGAATCACCCAAAAGAAGGTTTTAGGGTGGATCCAGACGAATAACACACTTTGGATAAAGGTCATTCGTCCGGTGAATTCTCAGGTCAATCGTTCATATAAGCACAATGGGATAGGAATAACGCGACACAAGGAAGATTGGACGGATATTACTATGAAAAATTGGACAAATCGCTTGTACTAATGGCCTTCTACATTAAATATGTTCTATGTATATCAGAGTGTGATTGTATGAACCAACCCAACAGGTCAACTTCATCACTGTTTGTGCAGAACCAGACACAGAAGACACCCAATGTAGTACAGACCAGACAAAAAACATGGTGATTTCCCCTATGAACACAAACCAAAACCAAATGAAACAAAAAGGGTCTTCAATTCAATTCCCAAATACCCATCTCAGCCTCACTTTCAGGTCTTCACCTACCTCCCCCAAACCCACCAAACCTCTTCTTCTATCAACCATCTCTGCCTAATCCTACCCTCCTCTTTCTTCTCCAGAGTTGTCAATTCCATTTAAAGATCATGTCTCTTTTCCCCTCTTCTTAATTTCATCATAAATACACAAATTCAACTAAGATTGATAATTTTAATGTTGTTTTTTGTTTCCTTGACCTGGTTTCTTGGAGGGTTCTGGGTTGGTGGGTCAATAATTGTATGCTTCTCTGGCTGCTGCTCAAAACCTGGAAATTTTCATTTTTATTGTCTCCATCTCTCTCCCATGTCAGCTTTCCTTGATTTTGACTAATTTATTGCTACATACATAACATGCCCATCAGTTAATTATTATAATTAATTATAGTTACAATCTATTTTGATTGAAACCCTTTGAAATTTTTTTTCTCAGAATCATAAAGATGACATTTTTATTTGAAGAAAAGGGTAGGGACAGTGAGATTTGGTCATAATGATGATAACCCAATAATAAAAATTGATTTTTTTTGTTGAAAAAAATGGTTTCCTTTTTAAATTGGGAAGAAACAATGAAATAAAAATTGCTTTTTTAATATATACAGTGAAAATGGTCCCACATGCTTATATGTCTGAAATAGCTCCATCTTCGTCGGTGATTTTCAACATTAAATGCTCTTCTTCTCTGATCCTATCTCATCT
The DNA here is from genome assembly GCA_036897745.1 of Erodium moschatum. Taxonomy (NCBI): domain Eukaryota; kingdom Viridiplantae; phylum Streptophyta; class Magnoliopsida; order Geraniales; family Geraniaceae; genus Erodium; species Erodium moschatum. The sequence goes on from JAYMSV010000343.1 coordinate 17,821, forward strand.
TCCTATTTATTCTGATAGCAAATTCAAATCCACTCCTATTCTCTCGACGCCGTCGTTTTGCGGCGCGAATCGGGTTCCTAGATTCGGCTCTTTTCGTCCATTTACGATCGCTTAAATGGCTTTTGAAGGCTGCGCC